>JAUCMU010000027.1:4876924-4903775 GCA_032275025.1 Enteromius treurensis | reverse complement strand
CAATGTGCAAAATGGCATAGAAAGCCAAGAAATCACCTGAAATCTGTCGTTATTGAGAGAGAACCCCTGCCCCCTAATTGATATCAGCTGCTTTAGTCCCAATTTATGGCCTATAAAGGCTTCTCATTACCAATGAGGGACACAGGAAAGACTTTATGATGGGTAAAAGCAAAGAATTCTCCGAAGAGCTTTGTAATCTTAGGGTTGAAAAGCATTCTGATGGGAATGGTTATACTGTAGGCGCATTTCCAGAATGCTGAATGTTCCTGTGAGCACTGTGGGGGCCATTATACAGAAATGGAAAGAACATCACTTCACCATAAACCGGCCAAGATCAAGTGCTCCACGTAAAATCCCTATCTTAGGAGTCCAAATAATAATCAGGAGTTTCCTCCAAGACCCAAGAATCACTCGGGCAGAACTTCAGGAAGACCTTGTATAAGCAGGTTCTGTTGTTTAAAAAAAAACTATAAGCAATGCACTGAACCGCCATGGTATCCTCACCACGCAAGACTCCATTGTTGAACAAAAAGCATGTTAAGGCTCGGTTAAGGTTTACGAAACAGCATTTGGAGAGGCCTGTGGATTATTGGGAGACTATAGTATGGTCGGATGAAAGCAAAATGTAACTTTTTGGCAGTCATTCTACACACCATGTTTGGAGAAGAAATGGCACTGCACACCACCCCAAGAACACCATACCAACAATTTGGGGGTGGAAGCATCACGGTTCAAGGTTTCAGCAAGGGGTACTGGCAGACTTCATATTATTATAGGCAGGATGAATGGAGAAATGTACCGAGACATTCTGGATAAAAATTTTGCTGCCATTTACCAGAAAGCTGAGAATGAAAAGAGGGTGGACATTTCACCAAGACAATGATCAAAAACAGGAAGGCCAAGGAAACGATGAAGTAGTTCCAAAGAAAGAAAATCAAGTTGCTTGAATGGCCGAGTCAATCGCCTGACCTAAATCCCATAGAAAATCTATGGAGAGAACTGAAGATGAAAGTTCATAAAAAGAGGCCCAAGGAACCTTAAAGATTGAAAGACCGTTGTGAAAGAAAGGGCCAGAATCACTCCTGAGCAATGCAGACGACTGGTCTCTCCGTACAAGAGGCGTCTAGAAGCTGTAATCAACAACAAAGCCGGCATTTGTACTAAGTATTAAATAAAGTGTGTTCAATTCTTATTCCCTGTGTCATTTCACTCTATTTATTCTGACTAAAATTGTATACTTAAATGTTCTGATTTCTTTTTATGAATTCAATATTTGACTTGATGGCAACATCTGGTGAAAATTTTGTGTCAATAGCCCACTTAGAAATCCCCTTATAAAAATGCTGACGTGTCAAATACTTATTTCCCCCGCTGTAAATGCAATAACAGAAATTAATTACATATGTAATTACATATAGGTATTTTTAAAGTAAAATGTAAAAACATGTATGTACACAACAAGTGCAATGTACCAAATGACTAATTTAAATGTAAGAACATTAAGGCCACCTTTTATAAAGTGGGACATAAAATAGAAATGGAAATGCCATGGTTAAGCAGAGAGACGTATTACAAGATTCTCTATTTAAATATACTGGACCCCACAAATATTGCAGAAAAAAAGAATCCATTTAAAGAGATAAACATCACAGACATTAAAGCAAAAATATAGTACAGCCATCTGAGGTCTCCCCTGCATGTGGGGCAGCAGACCACCTGAGCTTCAGTTCTGACAGAGGACACAGTGTATGTGAATACAAAGAAACCTTGATGTCACTGTAGAAACGTATGTGCGTATGAATCCGAGCAAGAGATACACTGATGAACATTTTCACATATAAGCAACACCTGTCCAGAAAACATGATAAAGTGTTTTCCATGTAGAAATAAAATCTAATGTCAGTAATGTACAAAAAGAAATCTCATATGAGATATTTTAAATAATCATTTGTCCATTTATCCATCAATTGTCAATCCCTGCAGTAGTGATGGCCCTGAATAGCTGTATTAAGACAAGTAAAATAAATCTGTTTGTAGTCTGCTGTAGACTTAAAATATCCAATGATAGCTGTATCATTGTGAGACAGCTCTCTCACGTGCAGAATATTTTACAAGTAAATGTTCATTTCACTTCCCTAGACCTCACTTCATAAAGTCTGACTGTGAAAACACAGTAAACATAAAAAATTACAAACCATATAGTGATTCCTCAAAAGGTTTTCAGGTATCTGTTATTTACTATAAAAAAGTATGACAACAAAGTTTTACAACAATCATTTATTTTGAAAAAGCACAAAAGAAAAAGAACTAAACCCCAAATACACACCAAGTACAACAATCATTCATGTGGATGAGACGGTTGTCTGCTCAAACAAACCAAAAAAAAAAATAAAAAATCACACCTAAAACCTTAACATCAGCATTATCAGTTAGTATGAAGTAAAATAAACCATCAAAGATACAGAATACGCACATGCTAAAAATGTAATTTCTAATCATATATCCCACAGAAACCAGCAGGTGGCGCACTTGTCCCTTTTTGAGATGCGCCTGAGCTACGGAGATCCATTCAGGGCACTGGACTTCCCATGAGCCTCTCCTGACGCAGAGAGATCAGCCTGTTCAACCAGAGCTTCTCTGCCTCCTCCTTATTCAAGAAGAGCTGCAGGAGAGGGAGAGAGAGGCTTTACTTCAATTCATTTAGACTATTAAATTACAATCAACTTCCAAAGAACTTGACTTCTGTGTCCATCACAGAGCATCACTACAGGAACAGCCAAAAGCGCCCAGCGCCAAAAAACTACTGCTGCTTCTCAGACTTTTTGTCAGAGGAATGAAAATATTGTTTTAAATATATTGTTTTTTTGGAACACTTTCAATTAGGAGAAATATTACCCATTAACAAGATGGTTATTAGCATATTTATTAGAACTTATTAAAGCAATGATACCAATGCCTTATTCTGTATGGCTATATTCTACATTTTTGTGAAAAAAAAACAACAACAACAAAAAAACAAAAAACAGCAATATCTGACAACAAACTCACGTCAAAATAACAAATAATACTATTCATGATTTTTCAGTAACACTTTAGTTTAAGGACCAGTTCTCACTATTAATTGGCTGCTCATTAGCAGGCTATCCAATATTAGAATACTGACTGTCTACTAGTACTTATAGAGCAGGTTTTAATGCCTTATTCTGCATGACCATATTTTAGATCCATTATCCACTCTATACCTACATTTAACCACTTTGCTATTAATACGCAGCAAATTAAGAGTTTATAGAGGCAACAGTCATAGTTAATGCTGAGAACTGGTCCCCAAACTAAAGGGGGACTTATTTTTCAGTTCACTTTTTTTTTCCTGGTGAGACTATATTCTAAAACAAACAGACAAATCGTTTTACCCTTAATTTTCAGCTTATTGATAGTAATTATGGCAGTTGTTGTAGTAGTTATGTTTAAGTATACAAAAAGGATAAGGGATCTAAAATACTCTTTAATACGTTAAAAGGTGCCAATAAACATTAGCTATACTTGCTAATAAGCACATACTTAATGGTAAATATTTTAGTTTTAGTCACACGCACGCACACGCACGCACACACACACACTCAACTCTGTATAGCTATCTTTGTGAGGACATACATTGACTCAATGTAATCTCGAGCTCCTGACCCTAACCAATCAGAATTAAGTGCTTTGTCTAAACCTACCCTTCACCCAATTATAACCTGACCCCTAAAACCAAGTCTTGACCCTCAAACAGGTCTTTAAAGGGCTCTTAGAAAGTGAGGACCGGCCAAAATGTCCTCACTTTACAAAATTGTCCTCGCTCTGATGATCTAAAACTCAAAGCGGCCCTCACAAAGATAGCTGTACAAGTGCACACACACACACGTTGTGTTTCCATGTATTCTGGGGTCTCTTCATAGGTGTAATGGTGTTTCTACTGTACAGACTGTATGTGGTATTGTCCTACACTGAACCTACGCCTAAAACCTACCCCTTACAGGAAACTACAGGCAGTGTTACATTCTCAAAAAACTTAATTCTGTGTGATTTATAAGGTTGTTTTCTCATGGAGACCTAATAAATGTCCCCACAAGGTCAAAATTTACTGGTATTCCTAACTTTGTAGGGACAGAGGTCCCCATAAGGTGATAAATACGAGGTGCACACACACACACACACAGCAGTGTTCACAGGGAAGGATGTAAGACTGATGTGTTCATTAGGCAGAACAACAGAAAATATAAATTTGTCAGTGCTGTTATGATTAGTTTGGATGATACACATTTGCTCTCAATCCACTTGATCAAATGATTCCTCTTTCTTCGCTAAATGATGAAATCTGCATCAGTTCAGTTCAATTTATTTTGGTATGATTCTTAGCTATTTAGCTGAAGACAAATGTAATGACTGAAGTATACGGAGGATGTTGTTTCTTTTTTTAAGAACTGAAGGAACCGTACATTGGATTAGAAATGCAAAATACATTGGATATTATTACAGCAAACGCTGCGATGCCTTTCTGTGCAGTGCAAGTGAACGTTACAGAGTCCTCCTACAGAGCTGTTATTGAGCTCAGATGATCTGCGCCCACAGCGGGAAATCTGTGACTGTCTGCATGTGCGCCGTTTCAGATTCCCTCCCCGTTTACTCCACTCACGGATGCCTGGGCTTGGCCGAGGTCTACTAACGGCCCGATGTTATAGATCTGAAACGCAAGTAACCCTTTTGAAACAAATCTTTCCTATTGGTTTCTAATGGATTCCAAGCCTGCGCTCTAATTGTCTGGGTTGGCTTAATATAGGACAATCACAGCCGCGATTAGATTTGGAGCAAGTGTAAATGGTATTGCATCATAAACACATCAGACAGGGTAATACGCGCGGTTGATTCGGATGTCAGCATAAAGGGAGAATTTGAGTGATTCCCACATTAGTTGTGCTTATGAGTTCCTTAAGTTTGGAAGTTCCGGATTCTTCTCCAACACTCATCACTCATTTCCTTCATCCAAAAAACACGAGAGGCACCAAATCAAATCTAGGCTTTGGAAAGACTGATCGCTTCCATCCCGCCGCGTGCACGCATTATAAGCGTGTCATTTACATCGGGTTAGGGTCCGCCCGTAGCGTTCGCCTGGGCTCTGTTTGCCTGGGAAACACGTGCACATGTCGCGCTAATAGACTGAGGGTGCATGTCGCCTGTTTTTTCCTCTCGTAGGCGATTCCACGACACCACGACGAGCCTCCTCCGACTCCTAACGCACCTAGCGAAGCGCGGTTAACGAGTTTGAAATTACAGTAGATACAGTAAGTGGTGGTGGCTAAATGATTGAATCATTACTGGTGATCAGGGCTCTCTCGCCTTGGGCATATTGCTGCAATAGATCAGCCTGTCGAGCTCATCTGCATCAGTCACACATAACCCAGTTTGCCAAACGCGAGAGAGATGGAGCGCGCTTTCGTAGGAAATTCTGTCTGCCAATATTACTGAGGGTGCATAAGAAGGGCCCTGAGTGGGTTGTCAAGAAGTGCGGCTTCAGAAATAGGCAATTTCTACATGGGTGGGGGGCAGGGTGGGTAAGTCTTGGGAGAGGAGTATTATCGATCGGAGGCCTTTTGGGAGGCTTCGTTGTAACTTTGGGATGCTGGGCCTGCGACACCAGAGTCTTATTTGACGCATACCGTTTGTTATGGTTCACGAGGCGGAGAGATTACATTGTGTTTTGTTTCATGAGGACTTTCCAAATTGGTATGATTTATAAACTCTTTTCCTCATGCGGATTGAACTTTGGCCAAAAGTATCAAAAAATGACTATACTTTCTAGAATACTTTGTTACCTAGATAGGAACATTCAATAGACTTCTGTTCTTTTAATATACAGCTAGTTAAAAATGCTATAAACTCCTAACCTAACAGAAACAGTCTGCAATTTTACCATTAAAAATAATTTAGTAACACTTTAATATAGGGAACAATTCTCCCTGTTAACATATTGGCTGTTTATTAGCACTTATAAAGCAAATATTCAGCATGACCATATTCTGCATCTTTAATTCTGCTCAACCTTAACTATTAATAAACAACTATTTGTAGTTGATGGTTTGTCAATGGTAAGATTGGACCTTAAAATAAAGTTTGACCAATCCTTCACACTTCACACAATACATTCCTAATTAGTTTATTACCAAATTAGTTAGTAAGCTGGTTGTTATGTTTAAGTATGGGCTACCATGGGGCTTTATAAGTGCTAATAAACAGCCAAAATGCTAGTAATATGCATGAATTGTTCCTGATACTAAATTGGTACCTCTTTACACAGGTTTTAGAAAGTTTTGTCAGATATAGCTCAAGTTTGGGTTCAATTAAGTCTCCAAAATCTGGTTGAAGTAGGTACATATAGACAAAAACTCTTACGTTAGGGTGAGCCAGGGCATCGCTGTCATTGTACATGATGGAGGTGGGCAAAAGGGCAACTTCCTCTTTTATAGTCTCTGCCTCCTTGATCTCTGAAACGCCAGTCACCTGCAAATAAAAAGTTAAGTTATTTGCAAAATCCTCAAGGAATCACACAGAACCATTCCACAAAATGACCTAATTCATAATATTTACATCCACGTTCCACTTTGCCTGACACGTTTTCGAGTTGAGAAGAGAAATTCCCTATTTATTAACTTTTCTGTATTCTTTATTCTTATTCTTGAAGGCCATTCTTCTTTGGTGCTATAAATAATAGGTCATTTAGCCGCTTGAAGCAGGGCTCTTCAGCTCCAGTGTCCTGCAGACTGTGTTAAACCCCTGAACTCTGTGATTAGCTTGTTTAGCCTTGGTTAGAGATCTCATCCGTTGCTTACCTCGTGTAATTCAAAACCTGTACGACTTTCTATTCTTCTGTGGAACATAAAAGAGGATATTTACCGTTTGCTTACCACCATTCCTCAAAATATCTTCTGTTGTGTTCCGCAGAAGAAAGAAACACATACAGGTTTGTAACCACATGAATCACGCCTTTGATTTAACCAGACTTTTTGCTGCTGTTTTTGACACATTATTTGCGAAGATCTGTGTGACGTTTGTAAGTTGCAGACATTGAGTGACCTTTGCACCTTGCTTCAGATTGTAATTAGGCTTGTTTTGGACCAGAAGGAAGTGGTTTCAGTGAACTACGTATTTTAGAGATGAAGTAAATTTGATCAACCTATTTAGCTGACATTAGAGCAAGCAGCTGAAAGGTTGATAAAGACTCACTCCTGTACCACAGTAAAGTTGAGAAAACACTTATCTGCAGACAATTCTAACTACTAACAACTGATGGAAGTACAATCCTAACAGTTCTCACTCTTGCTGTCCCTTGTCCTTTCAAACATCTTGCAGACTCTGGTCTTTCACCTCAAAGCCACGCTCGGTTAAGTGTGAGTTGGCATTGCGCTTTTATCTGAGCTCAGATCACCTAATTACATTCTGGAAAATAAAGCTGCTTGAAAGGCTCTTGACAGCGATGCCACAGAAAAAAAACAATTTTCGGTTCCACAAAGAACCAAGCAGCTGAAAGGTTCTTAAAAGAATCATCTCTTTCTTACTTTTTTATAATTTGAAGAACCTTCTTTCACCACACTTTCACCTTTTGTGAAACAGAAATGTTCTTCAGATGTTAAAGGTTCTTTATAGAACCATTTAGACCAAAAAGATTCTTCTATGGGATCGTGAAGCGATTTAAGTGTGTGCATGGAATGGAAATGACCGAAAAAATCAAATGTGTATGAATTTCCTGTTTTTGCCCTCTGTGTATGCTTTTTTTACTCCATCTAAAGAGCTGTTTGAGCATCGCTCAGAAATAAAGATAGTGATGTTAAGTGCTGGTCCAGCATCAGTTCCCAGTGCATCGCTGAACAGAGCTGAGATCAGCCGCCCGGTCCTTCTGGTGCAATCTATCATACGGACTCATTTCAACTGTCACCTTTTGTCTCAGACCACAGAGATCTGTGAGCATTTGTTAGTAATCTAATTTGAGCGGTGAATGCTCTTCAGTAATGCTCTCTGGAGGGAGTGAGGGCCCACCGATGGCCGGACGCTTTTCAGGAGCCCGAGCTCAAGTGCCACGGACCAAACCAGATATAATGGCAATCATTTCATTTGCAGACAAACGGAAAGTAACTCAGTGAAAAGAAATCAAATAAAAGAATATATATATATATGAGAGAAGGAAGGCAAAGAGAATAGAGAGGGAGAGAGGCAGAGATGTACCTTGGTGCCATCCCGAGATGATTTGAAAGCCTGAGGAACAAAGGAGTCGCTCTCAATGGCCTCGATATCCTTTATCCTCCTCACCTGCTCGGCGAGAGACATCTCCTCTGGAGGAACAAAAAACAGAGCGGTGAGTGGACAGGCGAGAGGTCAGCAGGGCAGGTCAGACGGTCACAAACCACAGAAACAGAGAAACATCATGCTGATTGATTCATCTCGTAGTGAGTAACAGCGTCAATCTACTGGATACTGTTGAGTCTGACGTGCATGAGGCACATTAAAGCAGCTGTGCTCCTGGGACGCCGGTTGTGTCCCGATCCCATTACACTTCTCTTCAGTATGTCTCAAGCGAAACAACAGCACGCCGTCTGAACAAGCAAGAATACACAGTGCATAGTAGCAGTAAAGGAGAGAATAGAAATGCTTGTCGAGAAAAATGACTGGTCTCTGATGTGTTAAGTGCCCTTTGAATACTGCAGTTTGAAGACGGATGGAAAGGATCGCACTTCACATGAAAAAAAGTTAGAAGTTAGAGTTAGAAAGCAAGTCAGAACAGATAAACAGTCTGTACTAAGTCTAGCGTAGCTTTAGGATTTAATAGTCAGAAATGTTGGTATGATATGGATATGTGGATCTGCATGAAACCCAAGTTGTGACCCTTATTACTTCCCTATTGTGATGTATTTCTGAGTAAAACAGATTTGTTAATGAGGAAAAAGAAGGCAGGGTGAAAATAGAAAAAAGTAAGAAAACAAGAATTGTCGGTTGACTTTATTTTAAGGTACAATTCTCTTCAGTTCAGGTATTGTGCAGGATTAGAGCAGAATATGTGCTAGGCATGCTAACAACCAACTAGTTCATAGTGAGAACTGGTTCTGAATTGTCCTTTTTGATTTCTTGGTGAATTCATCCGTAGCACTGAAGTAAGGTGTTTCCTCACGTTCCTAACAGAGAAAACATTACCCACCAAACACAGCTTTATTCTCCCTATTCAACTTGCTAAGTGTGCTAACGATCACTTTTTTTGTAGTTAAGAATTAATCCTGCTTACTGAAAGCGAAAGCTGTTGAGGTTCAACAGCTAATTTATTTTGATGCAGTTGTGTTGTGATGTTTATGATTTTTATTAAGGCGTATGAATCAATGGTGGTAAAAATGAAGTTGTTGGCATCGCTTAATACAACCCAAAAAAATATTGAAGTTAGTTAGTAAAATGAACCTACTTGAACAACATGTAAAATAGCAATTGACACGTAAAACAACAACAACAACAAATATGTGCTATCAAGTCTGTAGGTCTTTAATTATTCTTCTTTTCTAGAAGTTCTTCAAGAGTCTGAAATGGACGCTGGTCAATCAGAAGACATCAGAAAGCACAGACATGCTTTACAAGTCAACAGCAAGCTTGAAGATGTGATGCATGTTTTTTGAAGCTTTTAAGGTTATACCAGATAAAACGAAGCAAACAACTCACAGTCACAGCCTCTTGTTCTGATATTTGCTGTGTATTGTATTCAAATCAGTTTCTCCTAGTAATCAAATCAGGGGATGTATATGTCCATGATTAATATTCCCTGCATAATTACATACTTGCAGAAATAATATATTTTGGGTTAGACCGATACACAGACACTTTATTTCAAGCTATAGGCTGCCCGTGGTTGATGCCCTCTGGTGGTTGAGCATATTAATATGGACACCAACCTTTTATAGCTTCAGCGATCACTGATTAATGTAGTAGGTAACACTTTAAATTCATGAAAAAAAATCATAACTTCTCAGGTTCTTCACAGTAAATGGATCTTCTGTTTCCTTCATATGCACATAATCTCACTCTACACATTTATTTGGGAAATAAAGAACTGATGTGATATTGCTCGGTACTATTTTCATAAATAAACAGGGTAACCTTTAATATTGTGTCTAATATTTGTTGCTGCACATTAACTTCTTGTTTGTTGAACTATAAGCTGTGATTACCTACAGCCCCAGCTGTGCTGTTATTCACAACATCAGCGCTCTTGTTTGTGTGACAGCGCTAAATGAAGACGTCCTAAAACATAAAACACAATGTATTACTGATACTCATATTCACCAACAATTTAATCTCTCTCCACACATATGCATGAAAATGCTCAGAAACAAACACTATTAGGTATGAAGCAACACACACACACACACACACAGATGTGTGCTAATGAGAGGAATTAATTTAATCCATTAACTGCCAGGGAGCAACTGTCACAACACATCTCCTCGCTCTGCTCGTTTAATGAATAAATGAATATTTGCTCTGGTTTTCTCTCTGTTAGCAGAAACTCTCTGTCCCTCTCTCTCTCACACACACACACACGCAGATTTTGACTGTTCATACGGCTTATGAACATCACTTAAACACTGTAGCACTGTCATTCTTTCCTAGTAAATGCCTACAGAGACTCAATCTGAAGAATATCTAGTTCATACATATAAACATTGATTTGTGACTGTAACACACACACCATAAAAGACTGTTGATGTGATGCTCTGAGAAACAAACCTGCAGTAAAATGAGCTCAAACAATGTCAGGCATGTGTCCATACACACTGATAACAGCTTGCCTTCTCAAAAATACACATACTTGAGGCAAAACGGAGGCGCAATATCCTCTAGGAGTCTACAGACCGTCCTTAAGATGACAGCAGTCCACTGGCTTTCAATCACACACTTATTACTCCTCCTGTGTGTGTGTGTGTGTGTGTGTACATCTTAATGACTGATACACAGACACAAACACACAAGCCCACCCAGATATATCAGTGACAACCTATCCTTGGCCCGGAATTCCATTAATGCCTCATACTTTTTGACAAACACATTATTGGTAGATAAAATGACTTCCATATGCTGTTTGTCAGATGTCAGCGAGGAAAGATATGTATTTCATAGGAAAATCAAAAATAATGGACTTTGAGAGAGGGGCCCGTGCCGAGTAAATAGCAGAAAATCGATAGCGCTGTCGGAGAGACATCTCTTCCATACACGATCAGCACAAGGCCAGGTCAAAGTTGACATTTAATATTGACACATTATCCACAAAATTAATTTAGAGTCCATTGTTGCCGCATTACACAAGCCTTATAGCAGTCTTAACCACAGACGGACAGAGAGAGAGAGAGAGAGAGATGATGATGACATGGATATCCTAAAGGACTAAACACACTCCTTTTTTGTTAAACATGAATGAATGTAGATTTAGATGTGAATAAACTGATTAATATGTGCAAAAACACACAGCAGATCAAATGGCCTTAACACTCTCTCTTAATAGCAGTTTTTCTTCACTTGCAAGAGGTTGAAGTCAAACTAAAAGATCCTCTTCAGCAGGCAGGACGAGAGGGAACCACAAGAGGGCGATGTTCAACAACTCAAGGTCCAGCGCTGAAAGTGAATGCAAAACCCACTGTGCCTGATTAATTCCCATAATTGAATGCCTTACTTCCATGAGCAAAATTACAACGGCTCTCATCACTGATGGAATAATTAAAGCAGTAACTGCCCATCATCAGGTGGTCGGTCTCAAACGGCCGCGGATTCAAAGGTGCTTTTGAATGTCATGAGCAAGCAAAACAAGACCTAATGATGGCACTGCACTGATTGAGAATGAAACGTCCGTTGAGAGGAGTGTGTGTGTGTGTGAGAGAGAGAGAAAACTACACTACAATACATGGAAAAACCTTTCACACGCGCTGGCACACCTGTGTTTATGTGTTTGTTAAGAATTCATCCAACTCTGTGCTTCTCAACCTTTTTGACTTTTCGAGTTCTGCACGTGGATTTTTTATTGAAGTATTTTTTAAACCTAGCTTCCACCTGATTAAACATTTTAAAGCTTGCCATGACTACAATGTCCTGTATAAATGCATTATGAGGATGCAAGTATTTTATTAATTTACATGACTTTTCCAGGTCTAGAAATCATACTTAAGAGGACAGTATTTCTAAAAATAAATAAATACATAAAAAAATTTAATTAAAAAAAAAAAGTAAGTAAATTGATTAATTTTAAATAATTAAAAAACAAACAAACCACAATAGACTTCTTGTTTTTGGTTGTTGTAGCTTATTTTAATTATTATTGTAAATCAACTTGAGGCTCTATCCACATATCAACATATACTAACTGTTAAACACACAAGGACATTCCCTCTATGGTAAACCATTGGGAATCCGGCCTCCATCTCAGCATCAGCCTAAGATATGTAATTCAATACTCAATTTAGCCCCGTCTCTGTGGATAGATTTATTTATTTATTTTTGGCCCGGCTAATTGATAGAAATTAAGCCATTAATCAAGCCACTAGCCATCATTCAGGCCAAAGAAGATGAATACAAACTTTCATAATAACCACCTTCCCCATTTTAGACCTCATTAGCATTAATTTTTAATGCAATTATGCTATTCTTTTACGCTGAGCTCATAAATTACGACTCTTTTGTTGCCGACTGGCCTTGAAAAAGCCAGGCTAATGCTTTGTAGTCTGATCTTTAAGGCAATTACTGGCTTCTTCAGTCTTTTATCTCCCTGCATTTCCAATAACCTTCCATCTAATGATTTATCTGGGCAAACCCCTGACACGCATCCGACTCGCCCCTCTTCCATTAACACTGTCTTTATTTATCTAGGAAGATCTGGTGTCTAAATAAAGATCCTCTCCCGACGAACGCCGCTCCACTTTGTGCGAGCGCTGCAGACGATGTGAAGAGCAAATGCGGAGTCTTTGTGATTTCCATCGCAAACAGATGAAAGGTCACTGCTTTAACTTAATTAAACTAGTGACAGCAAAACCTGACATTAATTCTTTTTAAATGCAGCGTGTCAGTCAGATGCACTCTAGACATTTAAGAGTCACCTCGTTCAAGCTACAAAACAACCACCTAAAAGGCCAGAGCTGGGGAGATACTTACAAACTGTAGTGCGTTACCGACTCCAAATTACACAACGAATATTACAGCGAGTAACGTAATCTATCACATTACATATTTTAGGAAACATAATCAGACTCCTTTTTCATTACTTTTAATGTAAACCATTTATCAAATTGATTTAAATAGGATAATATTGTACCATTTTGATATTAAAACACAAAGAAAATATGGTAACACTTTATTTTTCGGCTACACCTATTAGTTGCTTAGGTAACACTTTATTTTAAGGTGTCATAATAGAGAGTAATTAGCTACTAAGTAGTAGCCATTGTACTTACAAGAAATAAAATGTACTTATTACATAACTGATTTATGGAACAGCCTGTAATTAGACCGAGTCTGTTACACAGCTACTTACATTTAAGTACAATCTTGATACAATGTATTTTAAGTAGCTTATGCCAGTATACTTAATTTATAATTACGTTGTATAAAGTCTGCAGCACATATGTGACAAACTTTTGGTCACATATGTAGCTGTGTAACAGAAGCAGCCTGTTACATCGACATAATTACAAACTGTAAGTACAAACTGTTCCATAACTTAGTTAAATAAGTACATTTTGTTTATGTAAGTACAACGGCTAATACTTACTAGGTAATTACCCTGTATTATGGACACCTTAAAATAAAGTGTTACCATTGCTTATTAGAATACACACTACTAGAATATTAGCCATTTATAAGTGCTAATTTAACACATATTAACGTCTATTGAAAAACAAAATATTTGATTTACCTGGATGTCACGAAGGCTGTCATTTTAGAAATTATTGTGTGAGTATATGTAATCAAGTGATCAATAAAAAAATAAACTGTAATCTAATTTTGAGTATTTTAGATAGCATTTCTGTAATCTTATTATGTAATCCAGATGATATGTAATCAGTAGGTAAGGCTAGTGAAGGCTTCTTTAAACACAGACGCAGAGTTGGGCCGCTGCTGGTCGAGTAATGACTGCATTGAGATGCAAAGCTGATGCGAACGCTGAAAATGCATCAAGTGCGTAATGAGCAGCTATTAGGAGCATTGATTTGCTGATTTCAATTGATAGTTACCCGACCAAAGTGGCGTGTCAATATTTGCTAACTAACTAATACCCTCTCGGCTCTCTGCCTTGACAAATGAGATCTCAATGAACAAAGAGAGTTTGCAGTCGTGGCCAGCGTCTAGAAACATGCACCCGATCCATGTTTGGAGCAGATCGCACTTCACAAACTGACCAAATAAAAAGCTTCTCCGGCAATCTGATATGTCCAAACTTGATATGGGTCATCTACAAGTTGCTCCATCCTGAGTTGATGTTCGCTCATGCCAGATGCCACTAATGTCCCTTAGGGTCCAAAACAGTGTGTTTCCAGAGAAGTATGCTCTAGAATCCAGCTTTAGGATAGAGGATTTCCTCAGGAACAGTCAGTCTGATAGATGAATGCCCGATCAGCTCATAAAGGAAGCCCCAAACCTGCTCCCATAGTGACGCTTCAAACTAAACACAGCAGACTGCAGTGAAACAAACATGGAAAAGCTAGTAACCAAATCCTGCAGGAACTTTTTTCTGCACGTTGTTGTAGCACAGGTCATATTTTTCCTGCTGAACGGCACCAATTTGTAGTACACGGGTGAAGTCATCAAGCATATGCAGCATTATTGGTTTGTGGAGGTTTTATCAATATCATTGATGGCCGAAGCTTCCAGCAGGAATTACAGCAGCTGTCAACGATATATTTGATGTTGAATGCCTAATACATAGAGTACATTAAATCAACATTATCTAGAAGACCACTTAGCAATTCCTTGTAAACCAGGGTCCTAGATTTCAGGAAAACACAAAAAAAATCATGGAATTCAGAGCAATAAAAATGATGTGTCAAAGAATTTGGCTAGTTTTGGACGCATAAATCAAAAATAGAATTTGCAAATTTTGAATCTGAGAAAACAAATGGATTTGGATTTATTTCACATGTTAAAACTTTTAATATTTTGTTGATAAACAGTATGATCAAGCTTTTCGGTTCAGCTTTACAAAACAAAATATTTATTTAACAATTTAAACTAGACTCAATGTTATCTCATCTCATTTGGTGCCAAATAAACATTTTCTTACATTTGCACAGATACGCACAATAATCATGTCCTGACTGCATCTTAAATGTTACTTATTCACACATAAAATACTTCACAGAAGTATAAATGTGCAAATGTGCAATCTTTATGTATGAAGATTGAAATCATGGCATTAATTATTTGACTATATTGTATTTCAATCACATTTATTATAAAACAGTTCACTCATTTACTTCATTTGCAATGACAACGTTTTGTGCTTAAAACTTTAAATGAATACATTTTTAAAAAATCATTTAATCGTACTTATGAAGTAATATTTCTTATTTATGCCGTGGAACACACAAGTTGTTTAGTTATGCTGTGACTGACAATAACGCCATAACATACACCAAACAAAGCAACAACAGAATCAATCAATTTTCAGCGATCTTCATATTTCATGAGCCATTACTTTAGACATTAAATTGCCGTCATTTTAAAAGACAATATTTCTGCATTCAGCTTACAGTGTTGTAACTGTATTGATATTATTTTCAAACAGCAACTTAACGCACTAACTAAACTAATAAACTACCCTTTAAAACTTTGTTCTGTACCTCACATTAACTACTGTATACCGCCAGAGAGGATCTAGACTTCAGCAAATCACCATTTGGACTACTTTTGGTACGGCTTTTGACATTTTGACATTGCACTTGTCTGTCTGTCATGTTTTTCTATATTATTTTAAGAAGGTTAGGTTCTTTTTAATGCTATATTGTTGTTATATTGCCCTTTTTCCTGCAGATATGTGTCTGTTATTTGTACCTATTCTTTCTATATTCTCTGAAGTCCATTATATATATATCAGACTCAAAGCAGCTATACAGTACTCAATATATATATATTTTTTTATTGTTTATACTTAGGTTTGGGAATATAGGGTTGAGGGATCTAAAAATGTATTCGTAAAATGGTGAAAGTGCATGCAAATAATTTTTTTTTTTATTATCTACAGATTTGTAGATATTGTAAGTGAAGTAATGAGTGGCCAAGTATGGTGCCCCATACTTATTTGTTATTTTAATTTTTTTTTATAGTTATGTCAAGCTCTAAAATGTTTTCAAGGGTAGAAAGTTCTTCTCCAGTAAATCACAAACAACTGGAAAAGTCCCGGTGCCTGTGAATAATGTTGTGAACACTGAGGCCCTTAAAGGTTGAGAACCACCGGTTTACATGCACTTTGCAAGTTTGATTTGATGCAGACAAATGCAATAATTTATCAAGTGGAAATGTCATGTAAACACTAGTTTAAGTAAGACTAACAGACATCAAACGCACTTGTCAATCAGACTGCAGTTGCTTTTGGTGCTGTGTGCATGCTCCAAAAGATCAAGATAAACTCAACTCAAGCAATGCAGCATATCAGTCCATATCATATCACGCACTTCTAGCTTTACTACTCAAAACCTGTAAACCTGCAAAGGAAAACAATCACAGATGGATGTTGGCTTGTGGCACATTAACCTTAGTTACCGCTCAAACAGACGGATCCATGATTTATAGCAAAATCATTCATTGGTGTAAATAATTTACAGTTCTTGTCATTGCAAATACAAATGCTCAATGGGAAACATCATCTGCGAGATTCCCGTCATGATGTCAGAACTGGGCCGTAACACAAACGAGAGCCGTAATGACAAAGCAAAGCTCTGTTTACTGTGTGTGTTAGAGAAACATCAACAGCAGCATGAAGGAGAATAAAGGAACGTGGAGAGTGCAGCATTCTCAGGTTTTGCTGGTCAGCGGCTCTGTCAAACATCTCTATAATTAAGGAAACACCCAACCAACTAATTACGTAATTGGAGTTAGCCTTTAAAACACAAATGATGTAATCAGATTTAAACGCAGACTAAGAGCCTCTCCATTCATGAGAGCGAAGCCCCGTGCTACAACTCTAACCCTCATTTATTCTCGGACAAACACATCAGATTCACAGATATGTGTGATCAGCATTATTTCTCAGCGCTGTAGTGGAACTCAGACGTTGGTTTTCACGTAATTGACTGCAGAGAAGGTCACTGCCACAATGCGGCCGGACTCATTTGGCTAATTAAGAACAGTGCCCCGGTGACCTCTGTCTGGGGCAAATAACCTCCGAGTATTTAAAACCCTGCACTCCACTTTATTAAGAGCAAATAAGAAAGTCTGACTTCATTGTTTGTGAGATTTGAACAAAGCACAGCGACTGTTGATGCTCCTGTTATTACTAGTGCATCTATGATTATACTGTATGGAAAACGAATTCATCACACAGGTTTTTGTAATTTAGTGATATTACTTTCACATAACAAGTTTTAATAATGAGAACAAACATATACCTTAAGTTTTTGTTTATGGCATATTTTTGAATGTATGAATCAAGGTCAGCATGACATATAAATGTGTTATTTATTATAATATTAGAATTATACATTTATAATATTTTTTTTATTGATGTGTTTATTTATTTGTTTTTTTTATTTATTGTTTGTTTGTAACTTTTTTATAATTGAAAGTCTACTAAATTTATTTTCCTTTCAGAACATTATTACTATAATTGGATTATAATTTAAGTGTACTCACAACAATACATGAACCTATTATGATAAAGCCACATTTATCTGGACTGTACATTGACATTTATTACTGCATTTATGTTCACAACAAATGCAAAAAAATTCAGTTTTAAATTTTTATCATTTGAGGAGATGATATTCTCTTGATACAATGACAGCATCAGAAGATGTCACATTTCTGTCTGGACTTGAGTGTGAAAATGTGAGAGGACTTTAGACTAAATCAAAACATATATTTTAACTTATTACACACACAAATGAATGTGTTTCCCAGTCCTTAATCAACAGTATTTACATTTGTAAACAGATCAGTCCATGCAATATTTTACAGGTGTTAGTCTGCAATAGATACAGCAACGGCACATACTGTGTATGATAATAAAAAGAGCATATCATAGACTTTCCGAGTGTACCTCTCTGGTCATATTGATTAATGGAGCTCTGACAATTGGTGGCCCGATTGACCACAGAGTGACCCGTCAGGCACCCAATCAGTGAGGCTCTGTTCCCGGTGTATGTCAGAGACCACCAGTCCCGACTTGATGAGGTGCAAATGACCCAACCACACACATGCAACGCTCAACACTCCACCCAGAGGATTTCCTCCCTTTCCCACAACATAAACACATACACACTTTCTCACATTACACACGCCAACACACCTTCTCACATATCAGCATATGACAATCTAACAGTCTCTTCATGAGCACCGCTTAATAAAGTCACTCTGAGAGGCCACACTGTGTGTGAGTGTGTATGTGTGTGAGAGTGTGAGTGTGTGTGGGTTTGGTTGGGCCACCCTCATGGTCAATCCCCTAAAACACCAGCCTCCCAAGAGAATGTGTTCAACACAACACACACAAACAGCTGTTAACAAAGCTACCAAACCTTTTTCAGCACATTTCAAACTGTCTAACTGCATATTCAAAAGAGCAGACGAATCCCATACTCAGACCAGCTTCGTTAAAATAAAAATAAGTGTGAACAGTCCAAAAAGCAAAACAAAAACACTTGGTTATTATTTGTACATAGGTTAGATGCAGCCTGTGGATAGCAACAAAGTACGAGTATTTCTTACCCTGGGAGGTCTTTTACTTTACTTCATTCCAGAGCATAATATTGTAATTGTTCATAAAGAACATTATTTTGAACTGAAAAGATCGTGAATGAGCTGATTCTTTCCAATGAACCGAATGATTCATTCGTGAATCAAACAGATTTGCCCACAGCGGTTCTTGAGTCAACGCCTCACTGATTTATTGATCCAGTCAATATTAGCCAAGAGCCAGGATACTGCCAGAGCTCGATGTGAGCAGGACTAAAGGTTCTACAAGTTACTAATGCCAAATTTTGGTATTATTTATTGTAAATGGCATCATACTTAGATCATGACTGGTAGATATTTGTGAAGTAAAGAGCCCAAAGAAACACATGAGTGTGGACAGCTCTGTGTTTGTGTGTCCGTCTGTACAGGGTCAATGGTTTCAAGTAAAATAAAGCAAATTAAGCTGTGTATCTTTCCTGCTGATATTAACTAAATACAAGTTATAATTTGGACATTTGGACAAATTGTTCAACTGCAGACACTGGCATATTATGTCTAAATCTTCAGCATCGATACAGGTGAACAAAGGATTGTATTTTCTCTTTAGGTTAAAGTCACATGGGAAAAGAGAGAAGGGATCAGCCAACAAGACTTCTCAAAAGAGAGAGAGAGAAGAAAAACTTTAAATTTGCAGTGATAAAAAAATCAATAAAACAGTAATTGCTTGGCATATGATTGCATGGGAAACAAATTATAAGGAGGAGGCTGATGTCCGGGCGGATTAGGTTTTTTGGGTTCAGTGGGCCGGTCGACGGAAAAGGTCTCAGAGTGATAATTAAATCTTCTCACTCTGATTTTCTGCCAATTTTATTTCCCCTGGGTCTACAATACTGATTCACTGCTTATAAGCCAGGCATAACTAATCACTGGAGTATAGAGAATGGCTGCTTTAAATGAGAGAAAGATACGCAGACACATTTTACTTCAAATATAACAGGTACATTGGGCTTGCAAAGATGAATTCCACCTGTGAGAGGATGTCAGAAATTCACCCTTTTTAACCTTTGACCTTTAGAGGTTTCTAGTAACACAGTCTTGTTTTACTAGGCTAGATTTTAAACACAATAAACATCTAATAACTAAGAGCTGGATTTCAAACAGTTTACACAAGTAAAATTTGATTAATAGGGTCTTAATGAAAAGTCTATAACATACTTCAGTTAAAATCTCTCGGTGGTAGTGTTTTTTTTTTTATATTATAGGGTGGATGTGCACACAAACTTCCAACACACATTTATGTTCAAACAACATGTAAAGTGAATTTTGCATAGATGCTGTCAAAGATGACAATGTCAAAATGGCAGATGTAGTGTAAGCATGAATTTCACTCACTACTCATTGCATCATTAATATATAGAAAGTACTTAAAGGTTGCAAAAGAAGTTTCATACCAAACATAGTACCTGCTCAGAGAATGTGATTTAGGACTGTAGTAATAGGTACATCACAGAGTCATTCATTCCAGCTGACTGTCTGGTGAATAACTCACTGAATCACAGACTCTGTTGAATCAGCAACAAAACTGCAGAATGAAGGTTTTGATCAGTTTCAGCTGGTCTGGCTGGGATAAACCACACTCAGAAATAAAGTTCCAAAAGCTGTCACCTATAAGGTTCAAATCTGTACACTTTAAACACTTATATGTACCTTTAAGGTACCAAATTGTCCGTTTTGGGTACACGCATGAAAAGGTACCGCCCCAGTGAGAGACCATCGTAAGTTAAGACCGGCTTGGGCTGCGAAATACTTGAGCTATTTATAAACTATTAATAAATCTTTAAAGGTGTGCAGAACCAAACATCTGCGATTTTAAGTTAGTCTGCTGAATTGATCAAGAGATAAGGGCCGATGCTGACATTATCCAGAACTCTACTTTGAAACCTAGGACAATTCCAGTCTTTTGAAGGTCACTGATTTATAAAAAAGCGTCAACACCTGAAGCAACACAGAATGAAGTTAACAACTCAGAATGACACAAGCAAACCGCATTATAACAGAAATACCACGTGGCGCTAAACCAACAAAGAGCCAGTTTCCCCTGTGGACAACCCAAGTCATTCTCAAACGAGAGACAGGGAAGAGCGTCGTTTACCAGGTAGCGTATCTCAAAGCTGATCCTTTAAATACGAGCTGAAGTCATGACAATTAAATGATTTAGGCCGGCATGAGCTCCGCTCAGCAGGCTCCAGTCCCAGGGTCAACTGCCTGTAGACCCTCATTTACACAGCATTTGTATTCATGACGGGAGAGCGCTAAATATTTAACAACAGTCTTTCAGGAGATACTACTGTTGAGCTCACAGGTCAAATCATTCTGATTTCTAAAGAGATTACCTTACTCTAGATTTACCCATCTATATCTGACACAGCAGAGCATGAGACAGCTGTGCTGCTCACTGTGAAGCGCTATGCTATCAGATGCTCTTATATTTTCTTCCCTGAGGGAGTTATGCAGATACATTTAAGGGTAAATTCTTAAATACGTACGTGTCATTTTACAATACACACAACCTTTTTATGCAATATCCCAAAATTAACGTCATTTAAATCTTGACGAATGGGAAAGTCTAAATGAACAAACAATTCCACGCAAAACAATGCTAATGAAGCAATAATAATCATATTTAGGTACCATTGACCAGACTTTCCCTAATAAATCAAGGCTCTAATTAAGTTTACAGAGGACATTCAATAAAATTCAGCAAATATATCTGATTAAGCGCAGGTCATTGATCGTCCTCTGTCCTATTGACTGTCTGATTTTCTCTCATGCACACACGGGCTTGTTCAGCACCTCTAGTGAATGACAACACAGCTTGTTATATTGAGATTAGAAATTAATGGATACAGGGGGCAGTCTGTGTGTGTGTGTGTGTGTGTGTGTGTAGGGGCATTAAATTCCATCTAAATGTTTAATGGTGGTATCATTCTCGAATACGGTCACACACAGAGAGGTACACCTCTGTAAAGGTGACCCGCACGACACAGCATAATTAAGAAAAAGTCTTCCGCTTTTCCATGGTGAAAGAGCAAGCTGCTCTAATGATACGGGTTAAACGGCTCATTAAAATATATGATCTGCATGAATACAGACAGAATGCGTCAGAGAAAACAGGCACAGACTGAAGTGCAAGGCACTGACGCACTGGAAGATATTAAACACTGATTTGAATCTGAGAGAAAGAAAAATACAGTATAAGACAATTAAACAACATGAATTTAATAGAAGAGAATGCATTTGTCATCTAAAAACTAGACCTGTCAATTTGTTAATTCAGTGTGATTAGCTATGGAAAGATATATATTTTTTGAAGTTTAACATATTTAACACGCCTCTTTGAACTATATGTCATGTTATATTTCTATTGAACATAACACATCGGACGTGTGATGTAGTGTATGAGAATGCTGTTATATGGCCTAAAACTCAAGATATGTGGAAAACATGGCCCTATATTTCTATCATATAGCATAGTTTAACAATGTATCGTTTTCCCCCCCAAATCTGCATTTCTCAAGTGATACTGATTTTATAGAATGGTTGAATAAAGAAGTCTGATTTTCCTTAATTTGGCAAAAGAAAATAGTTCTTATCAAAGCCAACGTAAAACTTCTGAGGCTCCAAAAAACACACAGCAGTGTTTCGTTACTGAACGAAAGATCAAGTGAGTCAATGATTCAGTGACTCTTTTATAAAGGATCACTTTCTTTGTGTGTCACGAGTCACAAGTCATGATTCAAATCAGTTGAGATGTCCGCTATAACACTGGCGGTGGGAGTTTTTATGACTGTATCTCTTTTTTTGTCCTACGAAAGGTTAAGCTGATGTTTCTTTTTACCTTGCCTCTGCATTATGGATATTATTGTTGATTATGCTGTTTTGTTTACAACGGAAACTGAAGCCACCGGCTGGCAGAGAGTAAATTTGCCTTCATCAGCCCATCAGCTACTGTTATTGTTTCGTGCAAATGTTTTATGTAGTATATTTTCACAAATCTAAAGTCAGACCATTCTGTTTTTGCTTCAAATTTCAAAATCATACAGTTCAATCGAGGTTGAAAACTGCTCATGCTGCAAACAACAAAGCGTGTCATTGAATCAGTGACTCATTCATAAAGAGTCACTTTCTTTGTTTCAGAAAGAATCAGCTGTTTGAATAAACTGAATGAATGATTCACAATTTTTTACCAAGACAGAGACTTATTTATTTTTTAAATCAATTAATGCAATTTAAAAGCCATGAATCTCACTATTTGCCTAATGAATGTAAATGAAAAAATATATCTCCTTTACAGTCCTACTTAAAAACCAAAAGCCTTCTTTGTGGTTTGATTATGAAAGGTAGATAGGCTCCATTGTTGTGTGAAAAAGCATCATTACTCCGGTCTTCAGTGTCAAATGATCCTTCAGAAATCATTCTAATATGCTGATTTGCATATGTGTTCACATTTACAGCAGTCTAGCTACATTTTATTTGTATTATTAACAACAGACATTGGCCCTTTTGTGAAATCTGTGTGTCTGTGACTGACTGGATTCTGCTCACAAGCAATGGTAAATATGATCACATATATACACAATAGAAAAGACAAATATCTCCTTGTATTATACTGTATAATTTTATTATGACAGCTTGTTTCCTCCATTGTGTAAAAATGAAATTTGTGACTTTTAAGCTAGCACTAAAAAAATTCTGACACAATTCTGACTTGCTTTTTTCAGAGTTGTCAATTGAAAATCCCTGATTTTGGCATTTTTATTAGTTTTTTTTTTAACTCCTAGGTGGAAGCAGGCTTCTTTTGTTTTGTTAGCTGCAGGTTAAATCTTAAAGTTAGGCTCACCTTCTTCTGTCTTTTCTTCTTTTATACTGTCCTTTGCTTTCAGCGCTTCATCCGTTTTAGCTGTAATGAGAAAAAAAACACAATGCAATATTACTAATACTGTAAGTCATGAACAGCCCATTTAATGTGCGATTAAGAAGTCTTTCTGCATATGTACACTTCTCCCAGTTTGCACATCTTAAGCACATACTTATCAAATAATTTTTCAGCGTGCTAATTAAAAGCCTGGGAGAAATCCTTACGTGCTGGAAACAGTTTGTGTACAAGTCTTATGGCAATTCATTTAGTGTGTTGACTCGCTTTTCTCCTGCCCTCCAAATAATGAAGACGTTAGCCGAGATGAAGACATATAGTGAGCAGTGAAGGGGGACTATCAATACAGCCTGTAAATTAATTACACCTCTGTTCCCGCACGTAATTTATTCTAAAGCGTTCGTGTCTCCCAGGAGCAATTTGCCTTTATTGCTGTTTCACTCGCTGATGAGAGGAGTCATGCAAAATTGAGTCCCTCATAACATTACCTTCTATGAGTTTCAACTTTCAAGTGAAAGGAGAGGGGAGGGTAATCACAGTCATTAAGAACAGCAAATTGTACAGTTTGCCTTGTTTAATCCAGATTCAAGTGGATAATGTGATGGTTTGAGTGGACATGATGTGGTCAGCAGGCTGAAATCTAATAACCCTCTTCTACCAATTTCACGAGAAATAATAATAATAACAACCATTTTAACAAATCACTTCAAATGAACCCAGTATATATTAAAATGCTCTCTTTCACAAGAGTGAAGCTCACTTTCATAATACTCTCCTCCAAGCTCGGTTTGTGTCTCCGCTCATAAACAAAAGCGGTAAATGACCTTTTTGATGGTGTGGTTTGACTCTACACGCCAGTACAAACAGACACTGAATGGAAATAACGCTAGCACAATCAGATGTGAGCACTTTGCTCTCGTGAGAATTCTCCTCTAATACTTCTGTGATGGTACTGCTGTCAGTGTGACTTATTAAAGATACGATTCGGTCAAAATTTCAAGGAAATACCACCATGCAGTGAAGTATTGGGCCACCATTCACCATCAAACCAGTTTGAGTTGATGTTTTGATCACTCTGCCCAAAATCTTCCTCTGGTGTTTAACCAGGTTGAATTCTGGTGACTGTGGAGGCTGTTCGTGCTCATTTAACCATTCAGTAACCCCTGTTGCTCTGTGTTTATATTTCCATAATTTAACAGCATTTTAGAATCAAAAATGATCAATGGAAAGCAAATTTATTAACCCATGGAGGTCTGGATTGGAGTCACGCTCAAAAGTGAAGTGGAAAAACACACTACAGGCTGATGCAACTTTGACGTAATGTCCTTAAAACAAGTCAAAATGAGGCTCAGTAGTGTGTGTGGCCTTCAGGTGCCACATGTGCTCAGTGTGAACCTGCTTTCATCTGTGAAGAGCACAGGGCGTCAGTGGTGAATTTGGCAATCTTGGTGTTTTCTGTCAAATGCCAAACGTCCTGCACGGTGTTGGGCTGTAAGCACAACCTCCACCTGTGGACATCAGGCACTCATACCACCCTCATGGAGTCAGTTTCTGACCGTTTGAGCAGACACATGCACATTTGTGGCCTGCAGGAGGTCATTTTGCTCCTCCTGTTCCTCCTTGCACAAAGGTGGAGGTAGCGGTCCTGCTGCTGGGTTGTTGCCCTCCTACGGCCTCCTCCACGTCTCCTGATGTACTGGCATGACTCCTGGTAGTGCCTCCATGTTCTGGACACTACGCTGACAGACACAGCAAACCTTGCCACAGCTCGCACTCATCTGTGTATATATATATATATATTTATTTTTTTTTTATTTATTTTTTTTCAGTCAATGTTTTACTTTGTTTTCATTTTTACAATAATTTATATTCAAGGCTGCACACAACATGGCCGAAAAACTACAGTGTAATTATTGCGTTATATGCAGTGATTTTAACAGCAATCTCATATTGTTGCTGCTGAAACCAGATTACAGAGTCTTTCAAATTATTATTATATTTCATATTATTATCTCATAATTATAAAAAATAATGTTTTTTTCTACGCGACAAGTCAGCACTATTTACATCTTGAATTCGGAATTCTTGAATTAAATGTCTGTCAACAGACACGTTGGAAATGTGAAGCAAAGTGAACCAAGCACACCAAAAATACATCTTCCAAAAATGCACATAATGCAGAGCAGTGCAAAAACCTTTGATTTGAAAATGTCTGGTTATACGCTATTTTGATAGTACACTTTAGACATTCTTTGTAAATACTGTACATGCCAATTACACGTCAACTAACGCTCATTAATTCTTAACTATATGTCTACAACTCTCAGAGTAGACTAGTTAGGGTAGATTTAGGGTTAGTAGAATAAGTTGACATGTACTTGTAAAGTTTCTGATAGACAGTATGTAGTATACTAAATAAATCTAGTATCTAATAAAGTGTTAGAAGATTGAGCAGACAGTCTACTAATACTCTAATGACTGCTACAGTAGTTGACTTGTAGTTGTCAAGTTACTTACTGTTACTTACTGTAGGATATCTAAAGTGGACTCATAACAAAGTGTTTCTCAAATTTCTTATTCCTTTTGATCAGAAGTGTTGCCCCATTGACTAATTGTTTGATATTTATTTAATGACACTGTTGGAATCACTTTCAGAACTATTTTTTTGAACTGTAAAATCTCAGAGGGCACAGCCCAAAGAGAGTATGCATTTAAATCTGCAGACAACATATTATCAAGTGAAGTCACTTTTATTTCTATAGCGCTTTTAACAATACAGATTGTAGCAAAGCACTGAACATTAATGTATAATGTATAATGACGAGAATTAAACAACACACATTATCAGTGTGTGCTTATAACGAACAGAGCGTTATCATTCGCTGATGCGGACGCTAATATAGTCATTCTCCGTGTGTCCAGATTTGAACAGATCCCCAGATTTTCTTTGTCATCCGTTGGTACATTACTCAGTGCATTAGG
>JAUCMU010000027.1:4857854-4876824 GCA_032275025.1 Enteromius treurensis | reverse complement strand
TATTTTTTTTCAGTCAATGTTTTACTTTGTTTTCATTTTTACAATAATTTATATTCAAGGCTGCACACAACATGGCCAAAAAACTACAATGTAATTATTGCGTTATACGCTGTGATTTTAACAGCAATCTCATATTGTTGCTGCTGAAACCAGCTTACAGAGTCTTTCAAATTATTATTATATTTCATATTATTACCTCATAATTATAAAAAATAATGTTTTTTTTCTACGCAACAAGTCAGCACTATTTACATCTTGAATTCGGAATTCTTGAATTAAATGTCTGTCAACAGACACGTTGGAAAGTGAACCAAGCACACCAAAAATAAATCTTCCAAAAATGCACATAAAACAGTGCATGTGCAGAGCAGTGCAAAAACCTTGGATTTGAAAATGTCTGGTTATACGTTATTTTGATAGAACACTTCAGACATTCTTTGTAAATACTGTACATGCCAATTACACGTCAACTAACGCTCATTAATTCTTAACTATATGTCTATAACTCTTAGAGTAGACTAGTTAGGGTAGATTTAAGGTTAGTAGAATAAGTTGACATGTACTTGTAAATTTTCTGATAGACAGTATGTAGTATACTAAATAAATCTAGTATCTAATAAAGTGTTAGAAGATTAAGCAGACAGTCTACTAATACTCTAATGACTGCTTCAGTAGTTGACTTGTAGTTGTGAAGTTACTTACTGTAGGATATCTAAAGTGGACTCATAACAAAGTGTTACTCAAATTTCTAATTCCTTTTGATCAGAAGTGTTGCCCCATTGACTAATTGTTTGATATTTATTTAATGACACTTTTGGAATCACTTTCAGAACTATTTTTTGAACTGTAAAATCTCAGAGGGCACAGCCCAAAGCGTTATCATTCGCTGGTGCGGACGCTAATATAGTGATTCTCCGTGTGTCCAGATTTGAACAGATCCCCAGATTTTCTTTGTCATCCGTTGGTACATTACTCAGTGCATTAGGAGCCGGAGCTGATGATTCTTCTTCCCAGCATTAGATAACGCGCCGTTATCTGCAGCAGAAAGCTAAAGACTTTCACTTCATCTGCACTTAATTCCAGTTTGGTTGGCAGGATGGATAATGGAGCCTCGGCTGAAATTCAATTGTGATTATATGTGTAATTGCAGCTCGGGGCCCCTAGAGTCATGTAGGCATGCAGGACTATGTTTCATTGAAATGATCACACAGAAACAAATCCATCCGCCTCCTTCATCCAGTGGGCTGATTAGCAGCGTTGGCTCGTTAGAATCCGATGCAATAAGGCAAACATGGGAGAGAAATGGCCGGGGCCCATTATCAGTGATTGATGGAGTGCTGTTGCGTTGAACACGGGGGCTCCGAGGGGCCCGCCATTTAGATTGAATAAAGCACTGCTGCTTTATCGGGTTTATCCGCAGCCGTAGAGCCACACGCAGAAGCCGCTTTCTGTCCCTCTCTACACAGCAGCAATTCATTGATATAACACCGCAGACTGAAGGAGGTTCCCGGCTCCGGAATGACATTAAGCGGACATGTGAGCTGGGATATTGAATTCAAGTGAAATCCGTCCGGGAGTGTGAAGCTGAAGCAGGACGGATGAGCTGCTGCGGGGTACGATGTGTTGATGCGCTCAGGTTTGTTTGGTGAAGTTTGCATTCAAAGGAGTGGGGTGCCACTGAGAACTTCAGGGCAGGAAAACACACTTTGTAAAACGTGGAGTAAACGATACAAACACACTTGAATCACAACATCATAGTAAAAAGAAGTAAAAAGAAAAGTGTGAAATGATGAAATATTGATCTAGAAACGCCACTCACCTTTTAGTCTCATCAAAAATTAAAATGAACACACAGCAGAATAAACTTAACTCTAAACTCTTTCATCTCAGGATGACTGACTGAGGGAAAACACTTTGTATGTGGACCGTTCTACGGAACTAGAGTTTTTTCCTCATGAAAAAAATTATTAATTGCATATGACTCAAGTTCCAATATCATACTGCTATATGTTTCCTTTACCACTAAATGTCACTAGGAAAACATACATAATCAATTGTGTTTTCTCAAAGATTTTCACATGTTGGCTGTAAAATGATCTAAAAGGAAAAATAAATTCTATTGAATCCATATCAATTATTTGTTGTTGTATTTCAGAAGGACAAAACAGCATACAATTATGGAATCTAATCATAAATGCATGATGCCATCTCACTTTCTGGTTATCGAAAACTTTCTGATACAGCTAAAACCAAAGATATTCTGTGTTTCGGTACTGACATGAAAGTGGGGCGGTTTTCTTTTAAAATTATTATTAGTTATTCTTATTACATTTTTTATCTTTTATAAAAAAAAATCAATATTGAGTATCTACATCATATTAAATTATTGTTACCAACTATTATCTACATGCAGTTATTACCATTATTATTTAAACATTTCATTATTTCTTATTTAAAAATTAAACACAGAGTATCTACATTGTGTGCTGTCCTTTCAATAGATTCAATAGAATTTATTTTTCCTTTTAGATCATTTTACAGCCAACATGTGAAAATCTTTGAGAAAACACATTTGATTATGAATGTTTTCCTAGTAACATTTAGTGGTAAAGGAAACATATAGCAGTATGATATTGGAACTTGAGTCATATGCAATTAATAATTTTTTTCATATATATATAAATTTTATTTAAGGTCAGGTAATAACAAAGGTTTCACTTGATTTTGAATATAGTTGGGTTTTTATTATTTCAATTAATGATGTGGGTTTAAGTGGATCATAACATCTCAATGAAATATCTAAAACATTAATATTTATTAGATTTTTCTAAATGAATTATTTTTACTAGGGTACCAGAAATACTGGAGAATGTTCCACATACAGTACACATCCAGAAATCACACAGCACAGAAACGATACTGTATCACACACAACGCCGGAGTATGCGTGAGAGGGATTTCACATCGATAAAAGACAAGAATACTCCAAGGATGCAAAAGACCCACATTGTCTCCCTCCTTAAAACAAAGCCTTAAACCAAACGATCCCAAACCCATGCAGAATCCTCATCTGCAGCCTCAGGCCTCTCAATAACACCACACAACAGCCGTAATAATCCTCTGTGATTAATTACTCCGGCCGTAATCTCTAACAGCGCTTCAGAGCAGGAGAGAAGGGCACGGAGGAGCAGGTAAAGCACCCGTAGCAGTGTACCTGCACCTCTCTCCGGAGAAATCTGCTCCGCTCAATCCAATCAACATTAATCACCATCTTACAGTATCACTGCTGCACTGTTTCAACTAAATACAGCTCTAATGTAAACTACGTAATGAATACTGCCTCAGAAATGAGTAAAGGGGCTTAGAATTGTGCGTACAGCATCACAGGTTCTCTGTTTGTGTGTGTGTGAGTGAGTGTGTCTATGAGGGAGATATTGAGGAACTGGCAGGTAAATGCATTATTTTACTACTAAAAGATGTAGTATTTGTAGTATGTAATGGTAGCTCAGCTGTTTTCAGAGTAGCAGTGCAGTCTGAAAAAAAAAACATTACATTGCTGTATTTTGTATTTTATTTTTATGTTTCACACTGAATTGCACACACACACACACACACACACACATGTATATATGTGTGTGTGTGTGTGCATAGGGTACAACAGGGCACCTTCAAAATTGTTTTCATCTAAACCACTAGATGGCACATAAATGTGGCAAAGCACTTTCCTAAACATCCACTTTTCAAGATGCACATGCATATTTGTCTGATACCTGCCAGCAGCACAAAATTGATTTTGTGCTAGCTTGATCTAATATTTGATGTTTTTTTTTTAAATGTTGTTTATTTAAGTAGCAAACGAGAATCTCTAAAAGTAATGCATATATTTTGAGACAAAAGTCTTTATGATTTTCAATTTAGCTTAATATAACAAAAGAATACGTAAAAGTATGGTAAAAAGCACCCTGCTTTTGGGGCTAAAGACGCACAGTAATTAATATGATAATTATTAGATGGCTTTTTCTTTTGTTGACATGACATGGTTAAATTCAGATGATAAATATCACATATTAAGCTGGGTGTCCATATTAGAGACAATCACCATTTTTAGAATGAAACCATCATATTTGAAACATGATTTTAACAATATCATATAATAAAAAATAATGTGTTGTTAGTTTGTTACAGCTTGTTTTATTCATGAGAGTTTGGAGAGAAATGTACTACTGTATACATTCCATTATTATTAGATCCTCCTACAATAATTTATTTTATTTTTCTACATAAGCAGAAAACAGTATAATATAGTAATTTTTTTTTCTGCAATCAGATATGTAAGGCACAGCGAATAACACGTTTCTTAAAGTGGGCCTTTATTCCTGTTGTTCCCTACAGAATTGTAACATTAAAATATAAGTTAGATTTATACTATAGATAAACTATAGAATAGTATTTGAGAAAGTGCACGCAATGTTCTTTAACAAGCATATTTCTCAGTTTTCAGTGAAACGGATGGATGTTGGAACAGCCTTGGGAGAGATCAACATCACTGCGCTTTAATCAGTGTGTGTGTGTGTGAGAGACATAAAGTAAGAGAAAGAAAGAGTGAAAACGAAGGGGGGAAAAACGAACTACTGTAGTCTCTTTAAATGCGAACTGGTGTGGAGTCAAATAATCAGGCGGGCGTATATGAACACCCACACTTACACAAACTCAACACTCTCACAGAATATGAATATCTGTAAATGAGCATGTGTGTCCTGAGCGTCCACGTCAATCAAAAGCAATCTGAATGTCAGAGCTCGGGGAAATGTGATAAATCAGCCGCTTGCCAAACGACAAACATGATATTTTCTGTAGCACCCCACAATTGGAAAAATGTCCCTTTGAATCAGGAATTCACTTTACACTCGAATACACACACACACACACAGAGCTGAGGCTTCAGTCCAGCAACCTACACACTCACACACATCTGTACAATAAATACAGATAAAAGTGTGAGTGTTTATACAGTGTTTAATGACAACTAACCTGTGAGAGCGTCACAATTAAAACCACTCCATTTGCATCAAGGAAATTAGACTTATTATAAATTAGACAAATATAAAGAACAGTGAGGTTATTTAGCAGTTATTTACAATCACAGAGAGAAAAGACTTGTGGGCTTGTGAAAGCAGCACATTGAGTCTGAACAACAAAGAGCAAAACAAAACAGAAAAGCACTTTGCTTAAATGGAGATTTACCAAACAGTGTCACATTCGAGTAAAACTTAAATGATATCCATGAAATATTAACAACTAAACAATTAGAAAGGGAGCTATCATATCAATTTGATCAATTATTCATTAAAAAAAGCCTAGATTTCTATTTTGGACGTGAGAGATCAATGCCTCTATAATCAGATGTCTGCGGTCGGGCCAGGCCCTGCTTCTTCCCTTCTCCAGCCACTGATAAAAACATGCACTTTTTTAAGAGAAGACAGGCGCGATGAAGATATGAGAACCACCATCACCAAGAGTAATTAATTAATTACATGTGTATAGCGTGGTGTTGTTTTGAATCGGGCCCCGGAGAGGGAAGAGAGCGCACAAACATCACAATCAAACCCTGAGCGCTGATCAAATATTCCATTTCCGCAAATTCCACCAGACGCTTCTCCACACTCATTTCTGCTCTTTGCCTGAAGTTCCGATGCCGTCTTTCTGAGAATAATTCAAGATGATTTCTTTAATTTGCAGAGTAAATACTGGAGATTTGGTTGCAGAAACACAACAGTCTGAGAGTTTTCATCATGTCCACATGAGACTCTGCCTGATGAAGCTTGTTTTATTCATGAGCGTTTGGAGAGAAATGTGCGTAGGCCCGTCTGTCTCTTTTGAAGGTATCTGCTATGAGTTCAGACTCAGAGTCAATCTAAGGACATATCGCTTGAAGCCTCTAATAGCGGAAGGAGTGCAGTGGTTAAAGAGAAGCTGGTGATGGCCGTCTAACTGAAGGATGAGAGTGTAAGACAGACTCATCTGTGTCGGAAACTCAAAGCTCTTCATGTTCCTTGTTCTAATCGGAGGCTGAGCTCTGACCTCACTTGTGATCGTATCCTCAATGAACCTCAGCAGTCAAAATGACAACGTTGTATGTCTGATCAGCAATCAGAAGGTGAGCGGGAAAAACTGAAAAAAGCACAATCTGTATTTTCTCTTGTTGCAGGAACGCACAAAATATGCAAACCGACCAAATTTAGATTTGAAGTCGTTGATGACGGACTTTAGGATGTAAAATTATCTGGCATGTTTCCCATCTTTTTTCATTGCAAAGAAGAAACTTCTTTAACCACATTTCTGCCTTTCTCAGACAGAAAAAAAACTCCTGCACAGCAGCAGTCTGGCTTTAGAAGAGGACATTCAACCGAGACTGCGTTAAGAGCGACTTCCAAATCTTCAACACTTATCCTGCTGAATCTGTCTGCTGCTTCTGACAGAGTCAAAAACCAGATCCTCCCGCAAACCCTATCGGGCATCTCAGGAACCACACTTCCGTGGTTTAAGTATTAGATACTGTACGTCATTTAAGGTATCTTGAAGAGGTGAGGTGTTTAACTCACAACATCTAGCTCCTGGGGTGCCTCAGGGCTCAGTTCTTGGACCACTTGTCTTCATCGAAATTTCACCATCCATTTAGTCACATCGCCCCATCAACTTTTTTTTTTTTAAAACAGCCAAAAACCTTGGAGTTGTTATTGATGATTAGCTGACCTTTTAGACCACATTGCTAAACCTGCCTGGTTCTTTAGATTTGCTGTCTACAACATTAGGAAGATCAGACCCTTTCTTTCAAAACGTGCTTCACAACTCCTTGTTCAAGCTCTTGTTCTGTCCAGACTGGATTTTGCAATGCTCTTTTGGCAGGTCTTCCAGTCAGTTCTATCAAATCTACAATTAATCCAGAAAGCGGCTGCAATATTAATTTTTAATGAGCTGAAAAGAATGCACACCAGATCTTTACTTAAATCCATCACTTCGGACTTATGTGCCTTTAGAAGCTTGTGTTCTGCAAGTGAACAGAGCTGCATTGTGCCATCCCAAAGAGGGCTTTAAATGAAATGTTCCTTCCTGGTGGAATGACCTGTCCAACTTATTTCGAACAGCTGAGTTCTTGGCCATCTTTAAGAGACTTGTCATCACACTTGCATATTATTGCTCTTTGGTTGATTTTGACTGCTTCAATTGTCTCCATTTGTAAGTCGCTTTAGATAAAAGAGTCTGCTAAAGGAATAAAAGTACGTTTATGTTTATGGTAAACTTGCATAACCAATATACAGAAGATTTTGGCCAAAAGTTCATAATCCATAATGATGCTTCCTGTAGTCTCTCAGATCCGTTTTAGCTTATAAACGGTGCTTGATCTGTGCCTGAGGGTGAGTAAAAGCTCAGCTTATTTTCATTTTTGGGTGAACTATTATATTAAAATGAATGGTAATTAAGAGATTTGTTATGAGTTGAAACATTTAAGATTGTTGTGTACTAAATAAAAAGTGAATAACGTTTTAACCTTTAAAGGCCTTGATATACTTCAAATAAAAATGAAGAACAAGTGTGCTGCCTTTTTGAAAGTGTTTTGGAGTTTGTTACGGCATTTTCTGTCAAAAGAAAAGTGGCTGTGTGGTATACTATAATATACTGTATGAATCTAAACATCACCAAACAATGACGCAATTTAATATGTTTACTGCATAACAAGCCCACAAATGCATTACTAACAAGAGGATAGGTTTACTGGGTCAGGTTCACCGCTAAAAATACCCCTATAATTTAATGTAAGTATACCCTACATGTCATGATGACAAAGTTTCACCAAAAGTTCTACACCTTTCTACTTGAAATCACATTTCAGTAATGTAGATTACGATTTCAGTTTTATGCTGACTAAAACACTTGAAGTAAACTGATTCAGCATCTTGACAATATGCCATCAACATGTTGATGCAACACTGCAATAAAGTGACAGAATCCAAAGCGCAACTCAACTTTCCGGAAGATGCACGGTAATGGCATCCGATTACGGCACATTACGCTCCAGCAGTCGGTGTCAGAGCACCAGGAAAGAGCTATGCGCCATGAAACACAAGCCATGTCTGCTGATAGGTTAATGGACACTGGGCATTTAAAAAAAGAATAAAACGGTATACAGCTCAGCGGTACACAGCTGGATGGGGCTAACACTCAAACACCTGGCACAAAGGCCCCAAACACGGTGGTCCCTGGGATCGTGCTTAGTCAAGCGCCAGTGTCTGAGCCCAGGAGAGACGGGGGCACTGAGAACCGGCTCTTTTCTGTTATATTAAAGCCTAATTGCAATTTCAAGTTGCTCGGTAAGCTGTCGGTCCGGGGAACCGAGACCAAAGAGCTATACATACACAGAGAGATGCAAATCAGAAGAGGAGGACATGTGCTGAGGGAGGTGAAATCACAACCTGTTGAAGGAGAGAGAGTGGGTCTCACCACAGATGACTTCACTTCTCCCTGTCATCTTTTAATGCTTATTTTCATCACTTTGCTTAAAATATTGATAATCGATTAGCGCTACGTCTGTTTTGTTACAGAATTGGTGTCAAAGTCTATCAGGCTGTCAAAGCCAATTCAAAGCTCATTCAGAGTTCATTTTTCCGTGTTCGCTCTGCCTTTGGAGGAGTCATTAGACGTGGGGAACGTCGCCCGGGGGGCAATCGCCTATTCCCTTTCATTAGGCCGAGATGAGAAAGGTGAGGGAGATTATTAGGACTTTGGAATGATCACAAAGCCCCGCGCAGGCTGTCAGATTCCCCCTCCGTGTAATTCATCTCCTCCCTACCACACCCTGCATCTGAACGGAGATGGACATTATTCATGAACATCTGCAGCACGGTGAATATTCTCCACCTTCGGGGGGGGGAACTGGCCTTTTTGGCTTTAAAATTAAAATGATGCTGCTGGAATTAAGGGACAAAAAGGTAGAGGGACCAAGAATGATAGAATTAATGAGAGAAATGACGGAGAGAGATCCGCTCGTCTTCGCAGCTATAATATCAGTGGTTTTGATGGGTTTGGAGGTTTGAGTTTTCATAATGACCTGACATGGTCTTCTTAACAGTATATGGCTAAGAGAGACAAGCACTTTGAGCTGCTTTGGGGTAGATGGGAAGACCTAACAAGAGCAAAGGAAAATGGTAGTTTTTCTTTTTTTTTTAACTAATCGCACTAAACTAGCATAAAATAAAATAAAATAAATAATTGTATTGGTAAAAGAGTGTAACAATACAGGCAAACTGTATGTTCCCTAAACTATATACAGCAAAAAAACTAATATATACAACGGGCATGTCCTTTCATGTTACAGTTACAGTGACTAAGAAGTTTAGAAATGTATTTTAAAATGTACAGTAAAAAAATATAAAATTGGCATTCTCTTTGTGGCACCTAAATAACACTTTGCAATTAATGATTACGGTTTTTCTTACATTAGCTAAATAAATGTTTATTGCATTATTTTAAAGTCATGTTTGTTTCCATGAAGGTGTTTTTCTGTATTTGTTTGTAGCTTTTATATTGATTTATTTGTGTTTTAGTACATTATAAAGGTACAAAACAGATGTATTCCTTCAGAAGATTGATATATGAATATTACATTAGTTAATGACACAAACTCAATTTGTACAACCTAAAATGTTGCTTTCAAAATGTTATGGCAACCACAGCTGCTGTTTTTACTTTACTTTTAAGCTCAGGATCGTAGAGTCTCAAAAATACACGTAACAGCCAACAAGGCTGTAACTCTGCAGATACCCACCCAGTCGCTCCCACCCTGAGCAACACTGTTTGTAACCCATTAAAAAACATCTGCTGTTTTCTGCCATTCTGCATCGTGCGAGTGCGGCTCATCAAAACGAATCTTCAAGTTTAAACCTAATCATCTGAGGCCGATCATCCCAACATCTGTTTGTGTGGCCTTTAAGCCAATCTATCTAAATTATTATCTCTTTGTTCAATCAAAAGAGAAATGAGCTTAATTACACAGTTTATATCAGAGCTAAAAAAAAAAAGGCGAAGGGGATTGAAAGCGAGCGTGAAAACGGTGCTTATCAGCGGGGTTTTGACAGGGCCTGAAATCAGTGTCAGACCGCGGCCCCTTTTTATTACAGATGGCAGCCGAAGTTTACCGTAGCAGTTTAAAGCTAAATGAGGCCTGACAGACTTGTCAGAGCACTGGAGCTTTTCAGCGGCAGGGCAGAAATTTTGCTCGATTCCCAGCCTTTTATCTTCCAAACACCGGCCGCCAGCTCCCAACATCTCTGCCGAAAGAAAAGAAATCATACATTTTGGGAAAAGAGGGAAAAATAATCACGGACGGATGAGAATGACAGATGATCGTCCACCTCTTCAACATCCAAAAAGTACATTTGAGGCGAAAGGTTGATGTATGAAAGAAAACGTTTGCGAAAGCGGCACTACGGGCTGAATGCAGAGCTAACATGTCAGGAGCCGTTAGAGCAGCCATCACAAAACAAAGCAAAATCAACAGCAACAACAATAACAGCGCCTCCCTCCACATCCTCCTCCTCCTCTCCATCACCGCGCTCCGTCTCACTCAGCATCACAGTCCCTCGCTCTTTCTCTTTGTCTCTGGCTGAGGGCTATTATTTCAACCTCCCTCATCCTGACTCTCATAAGAGAGGAGCAAACAGTGCACTACTGAGAGCTCAAGCGGCTCCCCTACAGGAGAGAGAGAGAGAGAGAGAGGGTAAAAATAGAAAGAGAAGTGGAGGAAAAGCAGAGTGTCCTCTGGTTAGAGCAGTGTTATGTTTGATAATACCGCCTGTTGATTACACAGAAAGCAGTCAAAGCCGACACACCAAACACTCAAACTACAGCCGTGCTGCTCTTTAGGGGAAAGAATTCATTTAAAAATAAAAAGTTGGGAACACTGAAACAGAATTAAAAGTGCAGCGAGTGATTTTCAGCTTGTTGTTGTGCTGGCTGATACGATCATCAAATACTGACACCTAGCAGAAATCTGCTTTTCATAGTCTTCTTCTTTCCTTCTCAAATAAGGAGTACAGGATACAATATTCATGATAAATACAGATATGCAGGTCTGATTAGTGAATAGTGTGTAAGATAGCATAGATGAAGGACAAGTGAAAACAGGGCTGCGCAAATTGGGGGGAAAATGTCATTCCAAAGATTTTAAATGTAATTAGAAAAAAAACAAAGTATCCAGGTTTATAATATTCACAAATATAATATTTCATTGTATAACACAAAATGAATAACTACGAAGAATAACAAAAATATTTTTACTTTACATTACAACTGCGCAATTACAACATCATGGCATGACCTTAAAGCTCTTCTTCTGTCGGTCTTCTGATTATCATTACAAGTATGGGAAGACAACACGCATTGCATTTTAACTGAACATTAAAACGACTTAGAGGAGATGCAGTGATGTGATGCAAGATACTGGACAGGTTGTGTACTGAGCTGCTCACGTGTAAATGAACACAGTGCTGCGCTACACTCTCTGCACATATGATCATCACCTTGTCGCCAGTGGCTATTTACACTAACTCCACCCACCAATGTTTGATTGGGCTAGTCAACATTACATAAGATTGTCGTCAGCTACAGTGGCGCAGATGATAAAACGTGTTTCGTACTCATTTCGATGCAATCGACCCGGCTTTGTCTCTGCCTGTCGGTGAACCTTTCTCCTTTTTTACATTAGATCCGAAAAGCATTTATGAAAATAAATTATCAAAAAGCTGAAAATGAAGTATTGGGTAGGGTAGGTGAAGAAAGGGCTTTATTGTTCCAATAAGCTGGCATTCGTTATTTGTAAAAATTTTAAATAAAAATAAAAATTTACATTGATTAAATTGTTATTGCATAATGTTTTATAATTTGCTACAATTCTGAGGTGCAGATAATTGCCGCTATTTGCAATAAGTAGTATAAGTAGCAAAAACCCTGCTATTTTAACAGAGTAAATAGCCTCTATCACTATTAACACATCATTATATAGTGATAGCTTCGGCCTGTTTTTTATTGAATTAGATTGCAGCTTTATTGCAATTTTGGTTAATTGTGCAGCCCTACATAAATGTACTTAACATGTACAGCAACTTTGTTTTCATTAAATGCTGCATCGCTGCTACAAATCCGGCCCTTATGTTCGGGCTATTTAACGCCCCTGGTGTTTTCAGTTTGTAAGACCTTTCACAGCTTCTCTCTCAAGCGCGGAAGATGAAGTATGAAATTAATCTTTATCCCTGTTTTGTTTCTTTGCCTCTCTTTTCACAATGCATGAAGGCAATTAGCTGTGTGGTTTGGTTGCAGGCTTTGTGCTGGGCGCCTCCGTGTGCCAACTCACTGGCCTTTTGTTCTGCTGGTTTGTGCCGCCCACTTCAGCCCGTCTCCGCTGAGCTTTCCTCCTCACACCTACACAGGGCGTTACACAATTCTACCCTAAAAAGAGCTCCGCTCTCAAACCCCCATCTCTGACTCCCTATTGTTTGTTGTGCGCAATTAAGACCAATTCCCTCTCCGTTTATTTGCTGAAGTGCATGTTTTCTTTTGTCTTGGCTCAGGATGTGTTAAACGGATGAGAGGAGAGGTACGCAGGTGGCTAATTCACAGGGCTTTTTGTTTTCTTATACACTTACTTTGGGTTTCACTAGGAGTATTTAACATGGGACCAGCTCTTGCTAGCTAGAGCAGATAAATGGCTTCATATTGAGGTGTTCAACTAAACTGTACACTACCGTTTATTTTAATGACCAATTTGCTCTATTAACCCTTAAAGACCTAAAGCAATTTGGGGCACCTGACACGCCTGCACTTTTCCTTGTTTTTTCAGACCTATTATAGCAGTCTGCATCAAGTCCCATAAATCATTATAAACAGGAAAACTTGAAGTTTAAGTCCATGTCATTTAAATTCTCAATTTCCCTTCTCTTTTTCCTAGAATTAATGAATTTAGAATTTAAGAAAAAACACAAGCAACATTTTTTTAAACGATGTTCTTACACAGAAACAACATAACAGCTGAGTGGATGATCCGCTGACTGTATCTGCATCAGAATGATTTTACCGGGACACCGCCTTGTGACGCGAATACCTAGATTCCAGTGCTTTATCTGATGTGCACCGCGGTTTCATCCTTGTTTTTTTTGGTTTGTTTGATGTCAAAATACTCTGTCGTGTGTTTTTCTGGGCTTTTTCAGACAGTGCTCTCATGCAAACGTGTTATTTTGTGTTCGTTTTCATGCAAGCATGATATACTTTACTTTCACCTTGCGCTTGTTCAAATTTCCACTGAAAACCCCCTCAACGGTGTTTCAAAAGGCCAAAAGGAATGTGGGACAGTTTGAACCAATCTGGGCACAGGCTCTAAAGAAACGAAACGCACTGGATTCTTCTGACAAATCAATGTTGTCAAAATGTGATGACGTCATCACGTACGCTACAGAGCCTCTGAATATCCAAATTAGGAAAATTATATATCTCCCAAAAGCAGAATATCTCTGCTTCACGCCATTATTCACGCATAAAGCATTACGATAAGTTAGCGGTTCAAAAGTTATTCAGCATTTTAATAACAATAGCCGTTTTTTTTTATCTGCGGGCGTCTGTCTCAGTTTTTGGGGTTAACTAGCATGCTGTTTATTAGTACTTATGAAGACCATACTACTGACTTATATTTGCTTGACCATATTCTAGACCCCTTAATCCACTCCATACTTGAACTTAATGACTACCTTACAGATCAGTAGTAAGAAGAAATTTTTATTGTGGCAAAAGTCTCAGTTAATGGTTAATTAATAGTGAGAATTGGATCTTAAATTAAGGTGTGACACTGCTTCTCAGAAAAGACCTGCAGTATAAACAGAGTTTATTGTCAGGAGCTTCAGGTGGTAAACATCAACTTAGAAATGAACTGAAACGTTTGATCAACGTCATACTAGTCTGTGATCAATGAGGAAATCAAAAACAGGGAAACATTTTTTCTCAATTAAACATATAATTATTGAGCTAAATTATTAGATCTATATAAATAGTTTTATTTAAATAATACTAAAAGTTTATAAATCAAAAATATGAGAATCATTTTATACCTAAAAGGCCGTAGCTGTGCCGTACTTATTTTTAACCTCTTTTAGTTAATCACTGGTACTTCTATCATCTATACGAGTGAGGGGAGCAGGGAAAAGCGTCAGGTTTGGAGGGCCGTCTCGTGCCAGTCCTACCCCAAGGCTTCTGCACCCCACAGAGCACTAAACCTCTGAAGATCCACCAGCCCCTATCGATCCCCTTCAAAACTCCTGAATAATAAACTCCAGCCCCCTCGGTGCCCCAGAGAAGCCCGACGGGGAATCAGCACTGAAAGGAAATCATTGATCAACAGCATTATGGGACGCTGAACTGCCACCAAAAACTCAATCGATGAGATCAATCAGCTGGCTAAACTGCTTCTCAAGACGTTTGAGCATATGGAATTAAAATCATGAATATACACAAGCTTCATAAAGTTGAGAAAAGGTAAGAGTCATTTGAATGTTGTCAAAGAAATCAGATTCTTCTGATGCAACCAATGTGCCAAAAGTTCAAAAAGACAGTAATAATGCTGTAAATAGATAATCACATTCTGAAACGTTTTTTCTGCATATACGTTTTCATTAAATTGCTCATGTGTGATGGAAAAAATAGCTTATGTGGCCATTTCTCCAGTCTTTAAGGAAACTTTATGCTACATAATTTTAAAGAATTAATTCTACACAGAAAAAAATATTAATTGAATATACTAAGGTTTTTAAGGTAAGTGGTAACTTTCAACTACATTTATTTAAATGTAGTTTAAATAAATTGTTTGTGAAAATCTTTTTTTTTTCTATTGTAATGTGTTACTTACATGCTACTTTGATACCAAACAGACCATTTATCATAGGCACATCTGAAAACGGATGAACTGAAGAGAAAAGACAATCTAGTTGCTTCATACACTTGAATTACGTTGTATAAAATGCATAAATTTTTGGCTTCAAAAGTGTTCAAACACACATTGATAGATAGAAATGTATTGCTCTGTTGTTCTTTTGAGAGATGAAGGCCTTTCCATGCATTACTGTCTTCATAGCAGAACACAAAACCAGATCTGACCACGACCGGTCAGGAGAAGCACATCAGGGTGTACTGCTTCACTAACCAGGAGACATTTGACACCAGTTTAATAATGCTGGCCCTTTAAGACAAGAGTTTAAAACATAAGCTCACATCTAACACTGATCTCACTTTGAAAAGGAGGGTTAAATAAAGATCGGATAGTTAATTGTTTATACTGTACATAACACATGCAAACACAAAAGAGCAGTAATTCTGTCATTTTCAGATCTCTAAACGAACGCAGCAGCAACGGTCATACAGTAAGTGTTTGCTATTAGATATTCAGGCAGTACTGCTGGAATTGAAGGTGCTGTTTCACAGATGGTTTGGTAAGTGTGCCAGAGCTCTGGTGGACTGTGTCCAGGGACGGACCCCGCTGCTTTATGGGCTCTGAGATTGGTGTCCCGGGACACCCCACCCAGCACCCCATCACTCATACATAATGCACCAGCCCTACGGCCAGCCAGAGGCTCGACTCCAGACAAACACCTGAGATCTCACACAGGTGTGTGTGTGTGTGTGTGTGTGCATGTTTGTGTTGCTCTAATGTGACTTTTGGTGCCTCACATTTGAAACATATGCAATATATACATCACAGATGCATCAGACACATTAGATCCAAAGCAACTTACAAAAGAGAAGCAAAAGCAGAGATCCAATACTCATACAACATTATTCAGAAAACAGAACACACTAAAGACTCTCTTTTAACAGCTCCTCTGTGACCTCTGTACCTATATGCTTACATGTAAGTTCAGCAAAAATGATTCTAATAATATAAAAATAGCTGTAAAAGGTCAACTTTACTGTACACGAGAGAAAGGTTTACTGTATATGCTGTAGTTACTGTACATGGGAATGCAACCTCTTGTGTAGAGAACACTAAATAAAGTGCATCTACATATAAATATGCTATAGAGGATATTAAGAGTCTCTTGATTTTATTCAAACAGCAGTATTTTTAACCATGTCATGGCATCCTGATAGATATTTTCAATACTATTAGGATATACAGACATCATATTAAAATAACACAGAATGCTATGATTATTCAGATTCATTTCACAAACAAATAATTAAGATTGTATCTGCTATGAAATAGTCTAACAACAGGTCGAGCAGAATGAAACAGTAATCTGAATTCTGTAAAAGAGTTCAAATAAGTCGCATTAAACTTTATTGCATGATTATATTCTGTTCTATCCACCCCCACATTTTTTAACTAAGCCCTGTTTGTTATGAATTTTCTCTTTTGTGATTCGATGCAGAATTATTATGGCTTGGCTTTACATGTTTAAGTCTCCCAAATCTATGAGTTTCTTCTTTTTTTCTCCATCCGCTGCATTGTGATCAGATGGAGAATTATTATGGTTTGGCAGAGCCTCGTCCTCGCTCCGGCAGAAGAATCAGAGTGTCACAGCGGTGGTGGAAAAGCACAATGGAGGTGGAGGACTAAAGATGATCTCCTGCTATCAGAGGATCTCAAAAAATAAGCGATTACACCAAAAAAATCAGGTGCAGCCCTTACTAAAGATGTCTGCGGATAGAAGATAAAGCACGGCACAGGAGAGCGAGGCAAACCAGAAAATGAGGGAAGCCAGGGACGGGTTACAGATTACTTACACAATCATAAATAGTTTCTCCTCCGCGTATTCAATAATGGCCTTCTCTCTATTCAGCAATCCGTTTTGGGAGGCCAAAGGAAGCGGCTAATACAGTTTTATCAAAGCGGAGCATTGGCAGGCAGGGCAGAGAGTTGATGTTTACAAGGCGAGGGCAAGCAGACGAGGTGCGAGAGAAAAGGAAGGCGCTGAAATCCAGTGGTAATTCCTCTCGGGCTGTAATCCAGGAGGATTACGTCTGCGTGCGGAGAGAGATTATATATTTATAGTTAAGATGCTCATCCGCTGTTTGCCGAGTGAATGGAGGAAAAGCTGGAAGTATTACAAGAGATGTATCAGGCCTACGGGAATCGGGTTTGAGTCTCGCTCATTAACTCCTCTATTACTCCGGCAAAACCAATGGCAAGATTAAGTATTACAGTTCAGTGTTACAAATAAGATGTTAACTCCATCCTCAAGGATTTGCAGAATTTAAAGCATCTTCTCAATGAAGAGTTCTGGTGCTCTTTTGTTTGACACACATCCTTCAGTCAAAAGCACAGATGCACTGGTCAACCAGCTCTTGATTGGAACTGGATGGTTTTTGCTCCAAAAACGTGATCGTCAACCCTCTTTTAGGTTTTACCGATCTCTGTTTCGGACATGCACACAAAAAGCATTGCAATATTTCCCCACAACGACTTTTGTGTGGAAATTTGAAGGTCTGTTAGTTCACCCAAAAATGAAAATGACTCCATGATTTACTCACCCTCAAGCCATCCTTAAGATGTATATTACTTTCCTCTTTTCAAAATCAGAGTTATGTTAAAAGCCTCCTGGCTCTTTATAACGGCAGTGAATGGTCACAAAGAGGATGCAGATGTAAATGTTATACAAACTGTCATCTTTAGCTTCCACTAACTGCGTAGATTTCCAGCGGCTGATGGAGGACACAGTGTAACCGCCGGTGAGATCTCTCAAGAACCAAGTTTGGTTTACAGCAAAGTATGGTTGCGCCTGAATAGTCAAAGATTTAATGCTTCAATAGGAGTGTGATAAACAATGTCTGATTTCACACAGAACTACCGTTTATACACAGCCTACTAAGATAATGCTGTATATAAGAATCTGAAAACAAATAATCGTTAAATAAACATTTTGATGTGTGAATAAATCCAAGCACCCCTATAGATTTAAGTTTTACCTTCCATAATCCGTGACCGACAACAATGCAGAATATTAATAATTATGACTGGGACCGTCATATACAAAACATTAGAATGAGAACACTAACTAAAGCACTTTTCTGGTTTAGTCGCTGTGTTTCTGCATGTTGTCACGTGAATGACAGAGCCGCACAGACACGTTCATTTCTGCATGCAGGGCCTTCTGTGCATTAAATCAGTTTTGCTGATGTGTAATGTATCTTTTAATGAAAACATAAAATATTATTAACCCGTTTGTATCTGAGAGGTGTCTATTACACATTTTTGGTAATTCTGACTGCCCAATGTCTGACTTGATTCTTATTAATGCATTTTGCTCCACCCCCAAACATATGATTTGGCTATCAGTAGATTAAAGGCAAGATTCTAAAATCTCAGATGAAAATCTCCTTCGAGTTAGGAAAGTCTCTTGACCATTGAAATCCTCTGCCAACTTTCATTACAAAACCTTGTTTTGAACTTTTAATTTGAGACGTGGCCTTTTGTTTTGCCCTCTCCTTTGTGCGTCCGTGTTCGTGATTAGCTTACGCTATACCGACGTCCTCAATCATCCGCTGAAATGAAAAAAAAAAATTATTCACTGAATTTACTAATTTTTTTAAGGTAAGTGGTAGCAATCAATTTATTTTAACAGCATTTAAATAAAACTAAAATAATTTAAGTGTAGCTAAGATAAATAGTTTGCAATTTGTTTTTTTTTCCTCATAAATGTGCATAGAGATTATGGTTTCTAAAGTTTTAAATATGGGTATTTTTCTTAAACATCACTTCAAAAGGCCTTTATTAACCCCCAGAGCCGTGTGGAGCACTTTCTATGATGGATCAACACATGTTTTTGGGCTTCTATAAGTAAGCTTTACGCTACGCGTCGGGTCCTGATCACACTGTCGGGGCTTATTTCTGCGATAACTACCGGCTGCCTGTATATTATCCCGCTTATTACACGGC
>JAUCMU010000027.1:4837992-4851572 GCA_032275025.1 Enteromius treurensis | reverse complement strand
AAAAAAATGGCAAAACACACACACACAGAAACACTTTAGTAAGGACCTTATAAATATGCACACACACACACACATATATATATGTGTGTGTGTATTTATAAATAATAAAAAAAATAATAATAATTTAAATAAATAATTTAAAAAATATTAAAAAAAAATAAAAAAGCTAAATATATTAAATAACACTAAAAATAGAACATTAAATAAAATAAAACCAAAAAAAAAAAAAAAACTGAAAAGAAGCACACAGGAATGAACGAGCAGCCTGTGTCTGAGTCCATCTATCTACATGATCCTTGTTAGCAAAATGAACAGGCAGTTATTAAGGCACATTAGCGAGTGAGTCTGGTTTTAGGAACGCAGGGCCACAATGATCTGCTGCTCTGAGAGGACGGCCCGCGGGGGGTCAGGGCCCCTGGGGGCCGAGGGAAAGACTGAGAGAAGGGACCTCATTACAGGTCTGCTGGGGCCCCTCCACTATTGAGTGTGAGCAGCTTACGCTGGATGATCTGTTTCACACACACTCGCAGAGTCCATCAACACACACACACACACACACAGGAGGAGGAGGGGGGCAGCTTAGAGCGCCGGGGCAGGATTTAGAGATCTCAGGAGACTTCGCTGAAAGAGGAAAGCGAGGGAATAGAGAGAGAAAGCTGGAAAGAAGCGATTGGCGGGGCTACAGAGGAACAGAGGGCTTAAAGCATGGCAGGACGACATTACCATCCCAAAACCACCAACATCTGCTCTATCACAGAGACGGGGGTGGAGGTCAGCTTCTTCACCGCCCATACGCCTCAATTCACTGCCATACACTGCAGGAGCAATCAACAGACAGGTCTATGCCCACAAACACACACACACACACACACAGAACATCTCCTTACAGAAAGACTAACTGTCAACACTGAGAATCACATCTGGAAGTGCAAACCATCTCCAGAAAACTCATCAGACTGTAAGACATGGACTGTGTGGAGGAGGACGGGGCCCACTAGAGGGCCTCAGAAAATGTCCAACAGCACCTTGGGATGTTTAAGAGAATCCCTGCATAATAATAATAATCATATTAACGGAGATGTTACTTTATATCTATGTGGCAATACACTGTAGTGAGAATCAAGCATATGCAAATTTGACGTTTTTTAACAGCACTAATTAATGTTTAATAATGCTGCTCAGGTCATATTTGGGCTGATCAGAGACCAGTGCATAACTCACTTGTGCTGAAATCTCTCACACACACACTCGTGTGTTTCTCGTGCTCTCTGCTCTTTGATTTGTGTTTCTGATGCTGTCACATATCCTCTGCTTAGAAATGTAGGAGCCTGTGTTCTCTTGTTTGACTTCAAATTTCCTGGTATTCAGTTTTTGTCATGTGCTTTCTGTCATCTGTTCCTAGCAGCAGTGTGTGTGTGTGTGAGGACTGACTGTGAGTGGTTGCTAGATGATGTATGGCATTCAGTCCCTTTAATATGTTTCCTGTACGACTGACAGCTGGGTCACAGCACACACACACACACGCAGGGACGCATGTTAAAAAGTATTAGCAGACTGTCAGATCTGCTGCATAATCAAAGCTCAAACGATGAAACGCAGCTCTGACGTGTGGAGAGATCTGCACACATACAGTCAACAGCTCAGCAATTCTTTGATCACAATAAGTGTGTGTTTTTCAGCTTCGGCAGTTCTGGGGTCAGTTGTGTGTGACACACTTTAGTCCCGTTGTGGGGTAAATGAGCGCTGTAGTTTATACATGAGTGCTGCACCATTAAATGAAGTTGAAATGTAACCCTGTGTGTAAACTAAATATTTACGGAAGCCTCCGAGCAGGAACAATGCTTGATGTAAGACTGGATTATATCAACGAGAGCGTGTTTTACGCATTTGAGCGCTTCAGAGCTATACAGTATTAAACCTTGTTGAGTCCAAGAGCAAGGCCCTGCACCGAAACTTATTTACAAAGAAATTAGGAGTGATAAAATTTTCAAATCAGACACAGATACAATTCTAATAATTACATTATGTAATTCTGTCACTCTTCAGGCATTACATTACTCACATTAATTCGTTTTTACATGATAAACTACATGATACCATTTATAACTTGACAAAACTAGAAAATAAGTACAGCTGGTATAGAAATATCCATGGTTTCTCATGGTTTTCCACTTCTAAAATCCCCTTGTTTATTTAAGATCGAACAAATTAAAATACGAAATACGATGCTAACTTCTATCTTTATTCTCAGCTTGTCTTGTCAAGCTGGACTTGTCTTCAACCATTCAACGTCATCTCGAGACCCTCTTGGAAGTGTGCTGATGTCCTCTGATTGAGAACCACTATTATTATTTACTGTCATTTATATTATTGTTGGTAGACACTATTATGTGAAGACCTGCAGCACGAATCAGATCTCAACAGTGCAGGGTTTGCAGCTTCAAAAGACCTGAACAAACTAATTCATCAATATCGTATACCTATCATAATTATACGGAAAGCCGATAAATAGACCACCTGTACATCGTTCCAGACGGTTTCCAGAAACAACGTTCAGCAAACCCAGAGTGCAGATTATTACTCATTTGTACAGCTCTCAGTGGATTTCTGCTCTTGAGTCTAGAATGTTCTAATATATTTTCACTTCCAAATGTATACTGCACACACTACCCTGCATTAACCCAGTGCTGGTCTTCTCATTAACACATACTTCAACACATCTTGTTTTTGCATTTGTAAAAAATGTTTTAAAAGTTTGTGTTTTTCCACTTTCTTTTTAAATAAATAATTTTTATTTTTTATTATCTCCATCACAAACTGATGATTTGCATTGTCTGTTCACAATATTGATCCAGAGTTTTAAACACAATGCAAATTGTGAGTGAACGACGTAAAAAATAAATAGAAATTGAATGAATAGACTTTTTTTAGTTCAATAGTTGTTCATGCAATGCTCATTGTCTTATTTCGCTAATAGAAAGAACTGTTTTCGGGATGATCAATAGAATGTGTAAAAATAAATGACATTTGAAATATGATGAATTGTATCCTGTAATACTGCACACTGAATACTGTTCTACTGAATGTAGTGCTGCATGTGAAACAGGAACATGTCCAATAGCAGGCTGTGTGCTTAACCCAGAGATCCTCTAGGTCTAGTTCTAGTTCAAGAAACAGATGTTCAAAACGTGCCTTTTCCACTTCATTCATCACACCAGAAATGGAAGTTCAGGTCAAGCGCGTTGCATTGTGGGATACGGTACCCATCACAATGTGCTCAGATCAGGGATCCAGACCACAGCCAACCGGTTGCAGTTTGTGCAAATGAGTGACCAAAGAGTTTAGCGGTGATGAGCAGAGCAGGAAGAATACTGAGAGTCTTAAGAGAAATGAAAACGACTGTACCTGCAGCCTGAAGCACCAGCTGGAGGCGAGCTTTGGCCTGTTCCGCAGGAGTCTAGAACCACAGAGAGGTACGTTAGTAAACTGTCTCAACACTGGATTAGGAGGAAACAAGACAACACAAATCGACTCTCTGACCTGAAAAAAATATACACTATATTAGACATTTTCTACATTTTTCGAATCGTTGTTGCCAAATATTAAAAGTTAACGTCGTGTTTTCAGAATGCTGTTTCATGCACAAGACGTGAGCTCATGTCATGTTTAATATTTCATGTCTGCATGGTGACAGACTGAAAGCTGCTGGTGTCTTTATTTTAACAAAACATTTACGGTTAATATGAACCTAATAGCTACCGCTTTTATGCACTGCAAATTTGTATCGCCCCGGACACTGAAAACCGAATGCCTACATTTTAGCTACGAAATGTTTGCTTTTGTGCTTATTTAACAACACTCTTAAGAATAAAGCTTCCAAAAAGGGTGTTTTGGAGCGATGCCATATCAAAGAATATTTCATCTGTAAGTTGTCTTCCCCAAAACCTTTAGGTATTAAGGTCATGTAGAATAAGGCTCTAATGTGTGCTTAATTAGCTACTAATAAATGGCTAATATGCTAGTAATATGCATGCTAATAGGTGTTATTGTAAAATAAAATGTTACCTTTTTACATTATAAAATTATTTTGTTTCCATGACGGAATGATGGTAGCACTTCTGTATTAGTGACCAACTCTCACAGCTAACTACTCAGCATGCATATTATTAACACACTGGCTGATTATCAGTACATATAAAGCACATATCTTTAAACGTTCCCAATACCTAAACCTACTATCAATAAGCAATGAATCAGCAGTTTAATGAGGCAAACGTTAGTGGTGAGAATCGGACCTTAAATAAAGTGTGCCTGGTATAAAGGTTTTTTCACAGAATGCCAATAAACAACCTTTATTTTTAACAGTGAAGTTTTGTCTTATATACACTTCCTGTGTGCTTTAACCAGACGATTGAAGTCACTCTTGAAGTTAGATTTTTACGTTGACTAGTTAAAACGTAAAAAAAATCTACATTGTCATCTTGAATTGGTCAAACATTCAGGAAAAGTTTGCCCTCCAATACATAAAAACATTTAACAACACCGCTTCAGTGGCGGGGTTAAAAAGAATGATCTGCTGGAGGAAATCACATCTTCAGTCACGTACGGACGGCGATAAATCCCAGTGGGTTTTCGTGTAAACATGCGCACGAGGGCTAAACGTGTGGAGATTTCCAGCGCGCTGGCTCTGGAAGAGGCTGGGATATAATTCCAATATCTCCACTATTAGATTCCAGCCTCTTAATTGTCAAGAAAGAAGAATGATGAGGGAGGGAAGTTATAAAGGCCTATAGATTGCTCTCGAACGCAGGAGAGCCCGGTGTGTGTTGCTGTTATGAAGGTGTGTAGGATTACAGAGAAATTAAATGCTAATAGGATGAAATTTAAATGTGGATCCTGCAAGGCTCACCGTAGCTCTTCGGAGAACGTGGGTGTCGCTGACAGCGCTAACGCACATTATTCAGCAGAAATTTGATTTATCAAACTGTAAAGGTGTCACTTTCTAAAAATGTCATTTGGGGTGATGACAGGGAAATATAATGACCCGCTTTAATGTAAAACTGTCACTCTGCCGTGTCCCGGATGACAAACACATCAAGCTGCGCTCGGAAATCTGCTTGTTTTTGACGGCTCGCCGTCGATAACTTCCACAAAAACACGCACGGCTCTTCTCTGTGGTCTTTCTGAGCGTGCTCCTCTTACTTTTTCCCTTTTTTCCCCTGCTTTATATTGTTATCAGAAGCATATCAGACCGTTTCGGGGCATCAATCAAGCAGACAGAAATAAAGGAAGGATTATTGAATGTTCAGATAAATCCCCCTCTCCTCCCATTCAAAGCCGTCTTCTCTTCTCTCTCCCATTACAATAACATCCAGTCATGCCGCAATAACGAGGCGGAAGAACAGACGGATCACACGACTTTAAATGGAAGGATAATAGCTGGCAGGGCAATCATCTTAGTTACAGTTTATTATGAAATTTCTACCATTGCATTTGCATTTGTTTCGAGTGACCCTGAGGCAAGTGTCCGGAGATATTACACCGCCGAGTGTTTAGACAGGAAAGAAAAAAGGAAAACACACAAAAGAGAGAGGGAAGAAGCACAAAAAAAAAAAAAAAAAACGAGCGTCAATATGAAGAAAAATATAATTAGTTTCAAAGGATGACAAATGGGTGGCGGATTAATAATTAGATAAGTTTGTCAAATTATGAGACAGGCCTCATTCTGGCAAACACTGAGCAATAAGAGAGAGAGAGCTGATAAAATTTGACACAGATATAATACAAATAAGCTACAAAACACTGTTTGACACCCACATCCCGACTGGATTCAGAACGCCAGCCCATCGAGTCTTAATAAGCCTCTGTGACCGCACAGAATCCTAATTAAGAGCGATCTGTAGGAAACAGAACCAGGTGAGAGTGGTGCTGCGATGTGAAAGATTTCAACTGACAGAAAGGAAAAAAAAAAACAAGGGGCCCACATACATATACTGGAAAACTACTTATGTGTTTTATCTGCTGGTTTAAATGAGGCGTATCAGAGTGACGCCGCCAACTACTGGCCTGACGTCAATAATACAGACATTGTAGCTGCTTTTAGCGGATCCATGGGAGCAGGGGTCATTTTGTAAGAAAAACCTTTCAAATAATGCCACATTAGAACTCTTTCAAAACTGAACAGAGACAATTCATCTGGAAAATGACAATTCTACCAGTGTTTAATCTTTTATTTGTCATTCCAAACATTTGTTTTCCTGAAACAGACCTCATTGACTTTTAAAACAAATAATAACAAAATATATATAATATTAATAATTAACACGTGCACATGATGACTATTCCCTAAATGAACGTGGCGTTCAAGGTCCAAAGTGTTCATCATTACTATATGATATTATCACCGAACTGTTGATTCAATCTTCCTTTACCTTTTTTTAATTAGCACATCTTTATATTTCTTTTGGGAAAAACTGAGGCGCATGAGCTCAGATCTGTGCTACATGAGCATCAAACCTCTGCTAAATTAAAGAAACGTTAACAAGAATCCAATATTAGATAATAATAAGAATATTATATGCAAAATATATAACACAGTAATAAGAGTAGTATTATGAAACATTATTATAATATATTTCTGTGATGCGCAGCTGTATTTTCAGCATCATTGCTCCAGTCTTCAGAAATCAGTCTAATATGATGATTTGCTGCTCAAGCTGGGCCCTATCCAATACATTTCATGTTAATCTATTTCCATTTTCTGTCTCTTCTGGGGTTTTTTTTTTCTAGACTAGCAAAAACCATGTCTAAGAAATCATGAAACATACCCAGTTTATCATCCATATATTTAAAGTAAAAAAAAAAATGAAATACATTTTTTTTATTGCCCAATGAAATACTTTATTTTCTCAAATACAGTTAAATTTTTTACCAAATTCGGTTAATTAATTAATTAGTTAATTAATTATTTGACTTCATAAATAACTTTTTTTTTCTTTTTTTTTTTAAGAAAAACTTTTACATTTTATATTTTTCTGGTAAACATTCATTAAACAATGTATAATTGTATTATTAGTAGTGGTACTATCATTAAATTAAATATATTTCTGTCACACTTTCTTCAAGTTAAAGCCTTGTCCACACGAAACGGAAGGAAGGAAGTCATCTTTTTCAGGCTTCTGATTGGCCAAAATTTGTATACGGTTGAGATTACATCGCCACCTGTTGGTTTGGCATGCTCTTGACTTGTGTTTGCATTTTCATGTGGACAGAGATTTTTTTAAAAAGGGAAGAAGGAAAAACATGTGGACATGGCCTGAATGTAGTGAAATCAGCACTGCTCCGGCAGTCTCTCACAGCACAAACAGAGCTAGCTTGGGCAGCAGAGATGATGAGTGCAGGTTTCATGGGGTTTAGTGTCCCGGTGACAGGTCCTGGATCAGCGTCTATCTCTCATCCACTCACACACAGCCGACCTGAATAAACACTGAGCCAAACCAATTATCTCAATTACCACACCACACTGCTCACAGCTCCTCTCTGCTTCTACACTCATCCTCATCTGTCCTGCAAAGCATTATATTCACTGCTTGTGCCTATAAAAAATGATTCGAACAACTATATATATATAGAGACACACACACACACACAGTCACTGGCTGCCATCAACTGTTTGGCTGTTCTTCAAAATCTTCATTTTTGGGTAAAATATCCTTTTAGGGAGGCATAATATATTACTTTTTCAATATGTGTATATATATATTTGAAAAAGTATATATATATACACACACATACCCAGTGGGTACGGAAAGTATTCAGACTACTTAAGACCATGTGATATTTCAGATTTACTTTTTTAATAAATCTGCAAAAATGTCAACAATTCTGTGTTTTCTATCAATATGGGGTGCTTTGCGTACATTAGTGAAACTTCAATGATTTTATCAAATGGCTGCAATACAACAAAGAGTGAAACATTTACGGGGGTCTGAATACCTTCCACACAAACTGTATATATGTGTGTACTGTTTATATTTATTATGTATATATATAAATAAATACAAACACATGCATGTATAGATTTAAGAGAAATACGTTATGTTTAGGTATTAAATATATTTATGTATACTATGAAATATAAGGACAGAAATATATAACTGCATAAACATGTAAATATTTTAAAGATGTATGTGTGTGTATTTATTTATACATAATAAATATGCACAGTACACACATATATTACGCAAACAAAAACTTTTGGATGTGATTAATCACGGTTAATCATTAGACAGCACTGATATATATATATATATATATATATAAATAAATTAATGGTGAAAAGTAAAAAGTAACATATTACATACTATTATGGGTGTGTGGGTGTTACATTGTTACAACAAATTCCATTTCAAATAAATGCTGTTTTTACACTTTCAACAGCTGTTTTTAATGATCAGATATTTTTTTGTTTGTTTTTTTGAGCAGCTAATAAACACATTAGGATGATTTCTTAGAGATCACGGGAAAGCAGTTTTGATCAAAGGCAAAAATTAACTTTACAAATATAATCAAATAGAAAACCTATTTTGAACTGTAATAATATTATACATTATAGATTTTACAGGTTTTTTTGATTAAATAAATTCATCATTGGTGCAACTCTAAACTTCCGAACAGTAGTGTACACAGCCTATAGAGTATATATAGTTTCTTCCGTTACTCATCGCTCATCTCATCTCATCTGACTTCCTCATCCTCATTTATAGTCATTTTTCATTTGTTATTTCCAACCTCTGGCCCATTCCTTAACCTAAAAAAATAAATAAAAAAATAAGGACCGGAGCATTACGTTACAGGATCCCCCTAGAAAATGCAATATTCAGTTTTTAATATCCAGGTCTATAAGATCAGGGTAGAGATGGGCTCCAGTGCAATATGTTTATTTATATATTTATAACAAATACTGCATATCAGGAGTTCTGGGCCGGGCGTCTATAAAATATAATGTTGTGTATGGATATCTTTTTTAAATATAATCTCAATATGAAATCGGAGGCCTTTTTACAATGTGCCATACTTCAGGACGGCGCTAACAGCATTTAGGAAAGCAGAGGCTGTTCATCTTTGTGTCTACAGTAGGCACTGCCGCTGCATAATAATAAGCTTTCCTGCCCCAAAATGTTATTTAGCCGCCTGACGCTCATTTCTCAAACTTCACCACTTTTACAATTTTCCCAAACTTTTATTTCCTTGATTATTGCCAACAAGATTTCATTACGTATTTAGAATGTAAACAAGCGTGAGTGATGACAGAGGTTTAACCGCGGCGGTCCTCGCCTTCAACCGCGCAATTCGCACAAAACCCTCCCTCCCTCGCCCCAACAACACACACACAGAAGAGTCAGGCCAAAATGGAAGGCAATTGTATTAATAGACTTTTTTTGACATGCACGTGTGTGTGTGTGTGTATTAGTGCATGTGTGTGTGTGTTCAAGCCAGAGCGGGCTGGGCGTTGGGCTCACACTCAACTCACATAAATCATGTAGAAGAAAAATGAACAAATGTGGCGGCTAACTCATCTCCTCGCCATCCGGAGAAAATGAAATTCACTGGAATACCTATCAAAACTGCAATCATCAGGAGATAAAATCGCCTTTGCTCTATCTGCACTTTCCGATTTAATTTCCTTTATGCCCTTGACATTCAGAGATACCATTTAGATAATGCGTATACAGTAAGGGACCAGCTCGCCCGTCGCGATATATATATATATACGCCAGGACCTCGCGCTAAATCCAACGCCATCGTTTGCAAATGAAGACAATGCGATACTTCTTTGTTGTTTTTGTTCTGTTGTGAGATCTATGCAAAGAGGATTGCAGAGAGAGAGATAAAGCGGCGGGATATGAAAGTCGTGCCCATCCCCTCTATCAGTATGACATGCAATTATGTCTGGGCAGGCGTCAGGTTAAAGGTCGGCCTGATGACTCCATCATTTAGCCGGCCGGCTTATTTCACAAATGCAAGGAGACGGAGGCCCGTGGCAGACTCGCAGACACCTCCAATCTGATGAAATCATTAGTGTAATAAGCATGTAAATCTGCTTGCAAATTATCCTCGCGCAGCTCCTCTGCTTTCATTTAGCTGACACTCGCTGAGGTGTTGTCAGATCACCTCTTTATCCCACAATCAAATTACTGGCAAACGGACGGGGACGAGCACTGGACGCCGCATCGATTTCTAAAGCCCTGATCTTCTCTCGTTCTGTTCCAGGAAGACAGGTGCTTTTGATGATGTTATGGGATAAATCTATTATTAAGCAGCCCAAGATCTGGCGGAGCCAAAACAGAGGCGTTTCTCGCAATCGCTGGTGCTAATACGCAGCGTAAATAATTCATTACACATAAACAAGGCCTCAAAAGCTAAAACCCATGGGGGAAATTAGTTTTACATATAATTTCTGCATCCTTAAAGCTGATGGACGTGAGAATGACCCAACACAGAACATTCATGCATACTACAGTAATACCATGATTATTACGCCGTGCATCAGATTCAGGCCTCTAAAATGAAAACTGTACGAGAAAGATCAGTAAAGCAATAAAAAAAAGAAAAAAAAAAACATCCTCGGTTTTTCCACCCAAAAGCTAATAAACATAACCATAAAAGTCCCGCAAAGAAATAAGGTTAACTGTGATTTGCCATCCAAACTGTGTTCGCCATTCGGCAAAATGAAGAAGATACAAAAAATAGTTTCAGTAACTGGATATTTTTGGCGCTAATGGTCGGGAACGCAAGATTAGAAGTAGCTACTTTTAAAGACTGTTATAAAGTTGCTTCCATCTAGACTTTGTAAAGTTTGCCATCTCTTAACAGTGGTAGGCTGTTTATGGCTCATGTTTGCAGGCTGAACGTGTGTGTATTTCGGGGAGGGATGCAGGGGGTGTACACTTACGGCTCATCCGCACAAATCTTGATAAAATACTGCAGCACCTGCTGTGTGACAAGCGGAAGCAATCTACCAGCTTACACAATAAATTCTCAGGTACTATTTTCACATACTCAAATTTTCAGGAATTGTATCTCTGAACACGGTCTGAAGACTCGCGTATCTGCATGTTTTACCAGAACTTCGACCTCGTCGCATTTGATGAACACAAATAAAGTCCAAAAACCAAGACCGGTTTCAATATTTACTCAAAATAAACTCTCGCTAGGGATCAAGTGAATCCACTAACAGTAATATACTGTACATGTATCTTATATCCAATGATGGACATGCCATTTGAAACACATTTAACATTTTAAAGCTGTAATATGAAATGCCCATGACATGAAAAAAATAAATAAATAATTGAAATGATAAAGATTTTTTTTTCTTCAGACCATTTTGCTATTTTGTCACGTGAAGCCTTGTGAATTTAACTATAATATATATATATATATATAACTATAACTATAATAAATTATTTAATTTATTTTAATTAATTTAGAAGTTACAATATTTTACTTTCAATTAAATGCCAAAGAATGTTTATTCAGTAATCAAAATACCAATAACAACAAGGAAAAAAGACGGTGGGACATTTAATTATAAATAAGCCCTAAATAGGCCTTATTTTGAAGTTTCTATGCTACTATTGCTCATTTCAAAACATATGAGATTAGGACAGCCTACAACACATTACAATACGAAAGCTAACTACCAGCTAACCATTGTCATAGTTCATCAGTAGTTCATCCGTGTTTATTGATTGTAAATGCAAACCTGCAGAACAGCGCCTCATTTTGACTTTTAAAATGTGCAGTATTAACAAATTTGAATAAATACAAGGTGTGCACTTTCTGTTTTTCTTTATCTCCAAATACACAACATCACGCATTAAAAAAATGAAGACTTTATACCATTTAAGAATTACTTTTTGTTTCTTCGCACACACTCTCCTAATTCAATTTTACAGTTCATGCATATTTATTTCTAGAAACAAGCATGAGTTAAGCGCTCACACTGTGTTTGTGATCTACACAAGCTTCAATCAGTTAACCCATTGTTGAGAAAAGTGAAAAAGTTGAGGTCTCCGAGGACAGAATGAGCTGTGCTCTCCAGGCTGGCCACACTGTAGAGAGACTCTTTTCAAACAGACATATTGATTCAAGAGGGTTATGCATGTAATCTTCTTTTCAATAATTCACTGTGCTTTTATACAGCTGTAGATCAATGCATGCGCTCATAAACTCTCCTCCCCTTTCACTGCTCCTCTGTCAAATCTCTTCTTCCATCAACCCTGCTCTATCTTTTCTTTCATCCTCTGTTCCCTCTACATCTGTCCATCTCTCTATTCTAATGAAGATGAGTTAATTACACATTAACCTGCGGCACACAGTCAAAATGAATAATAAAAAATGGTGCATTAACGGTGATATGGTTAACAGGACACTCCACTAAATCATGTGATTTAAAAGATTTCAATGTGTTTAGTCTATGGATGCAATGATAGTATTTTTTATTAGAACTGACCGATCGAATCCAGACAAGTCTGAGTATCGGCCGATACCGATATATAGGTATGTAAATTCAATACTTGTGTTTTGACCTAAACTTGACTCTTTTGTGTGTGTGCACAATCTACTAAATATAGACAACTTAAATTTAATTGAAAAAATAAATAATTATAACATATTTATACTAAAACACTATTATAAATGAGGTTCGTTTAGTAGCAAAAGTATTTTGTAGAAAAACCACATTGCTTTTTGTATTGTTGTAAAATATATTAATGAAACAAATTGATTTAGTTTTATAAAAATATGTACTATAAAATTAATTTAATTAAAAAAATTAATAAAAAGACGCTTTTAAATGCACAGCACAGTAATGAGGCAGGAAACAGTTTCAGTTATTGTGCGCTCTTGGAGAGAATCTAAGTCTTATATTATGCAATACAGTCTGCAGAGAGGAGACAAGATCTCTGGTCTTTGACTTTTTGGTGTTCTCTTCATAATGTTTTTGTACTTTTCTTGGGGCTTAACAGTAACACAGAATAGTACTCAAACAATATTGGATTTAGATCTGCCTCATCTGACCGATATTTAATTATAACAGCTGGCACAAAACGTTCAGAAAAAATAAAGGTTGTGGATTATTGACATTATTTTTTGCAAATGTAATGTGATTTATAGCAAGCTACACCAAAACACCATAAAGTTCTCCGCAATCCCTTCACATTATGGATATTCCATCCCTTTTCTGTGATGAGCACAGCACTTCATTGTTGAGCGCAGGGCTAGAAGGCAACTATTAGTGTTTTGTTACATCTTAACATACAGGCTATTAAAACTTGCTGACCTCTAATCTGAGTATTGGATGAGATGTGGTGTCTATACCAATCCACAAAATTATAGTTCAGGATAGACTAGCAAAACGCTATTAACACCACTTACACTCTGCAGCATATTTTGAATTTTTTAGAGGATTTCGCATATCTGAATTTAAAAGGGTGCCCTTCTCACATACATTGGAGTAAATCCATAAAAATGGTCTCATTTTACAGAAAACACTCTGAATTTTAACACAGTAGTGG
>JAUCMU010000027.1:4789432-4799610 GCA_032275025.1 Enteromius treurensis | reverse complement strand
GGGCGTCCGGCCAGATGAGAACTGGACCCAACTAAGCCTGGTTCTCCCAAGGTTTTTTTCCCCATTCTCTCATGGATAGGGTTTTGGTTCCTTGCCGCTGTCGCCTCTGTCTTGCTTAGTTGGGGACACCTGATTTCCAGTGATTATCGTCGTCTTGAGACCGTCTCTGCATTTGATAAATAAACAACTTAATCTCGTCATTACACATTACCATCACTCTGTTCTCATTTGATTTGATAATGTTCAGTGCTTTGCTACAATCTGTATTGTTAAAAGATAGTATATTGTAGTTGTGTACATGTTCCTCTAGAATCAAAGTGTGGTCAATAGCACTTGAGTAGTTCGGAGTGGAAGATTCATGAAACACTAAACCACATTTTTTAGGAGTTTAACAAGTTTCTGTGTTGCGCATTCTAGACAACACTGTTAGCATCAGTTAATCGGTTATTTAAATTTCAATTCATCCCTAATGAAGTCCACTGCAGGTCCCTGGAGTGATTCATATTTATCTATGAATTCTGTCAATCAAAGGCTTAATAATGCCACACATGAAACGATAAACATAAATGAATCCCAAAGGACAGTATACCCAGAGAATGAAACGGATATAAACTGAGCTGTATAAGCAAAATCACTATGGTAGAACTTCTCAGCAGCTCTGCCATCAGTCTGTAAGAACAGAACGCAAACAAGATTGCGCAACATTTAACTAAAGTCATTAGCATTTTTTTGTATGGTGTAACAAACAGTAACTATAGGTTAAACTCATTAAATGTATTTATTTAATATAATTTAATGACATGTCTGTGTTAAGTCTTTGTGTTTCTCTGGCAATTATAATTAAACTGCCCAGAGAATCTGTTTGAGAGTGAAAAAGAGCACTTTTGCAGCATCAGGTTTTTTTGTACTGTATTATACAACCCAAAACCTTTGGATGAGTTTGATGGATGTGAACGTGTGGTGGTATGTGTCCACTGCAGCGCCGCCCACAACGCTTTGAGCTGTGTCTGTACGAGTGAACATAATCTAAAAAGGTGCTGGTGGACATACAGTTTTTAAAGCGTCTCATTCTAAAACTCAAATAGATGGGCATCTAACTATACGTTAGTATACCAACAACTAACATTGCACCAAGCCATTTTTGCATTTATGTATCATGATAGACAGGAAAATATACATGCATGCATGTATGTCCTTCATGATTTCACAGAACAGCTGATATTCCCACCAATCATTTGTCAATGGATGTGTGCATTGCACAGAAAAACTCAATGTTCAAAACGAAAGGGCATCACTTTCGTTTTCCCTGTCCTTTCTTAACACATCCACTGAAGGCACTACATTTGCAGCATTTGGTGACGCAAAGTAATGCGTATAAATGCATTTCATCACAGCAGGCAAAAAAGAAGGACATCTAGAACATGACTTACTGATCATTAATTTCCAGCACTACATTGTTTCCTAGGCACTACACAAGAAAAAAGCCCTGCCTCCATTTCTCTTCAGAAAGACTGACAGGTTAGTAATTCACACATTTCTAGGCTTGCTAGAAGCCGTCCCTCTCGGAGCAATCGGCCCTGCAGATTTCACACCATCAATGCCGAGACTGCATTTGGGCCTGCCAATTAGAAATAATTAGGCAGTTATTGCATTGGCGAGTCTTTTTAAGTGCACATATAACGACGCAATGATGCTGATTAGTGGGCTCAGAGCGAGCGCGGCTCAAACGGCCAGCGAATAATTATGCCAGTGATCACAAAGCCATTGCGTGCCTCTGTACTTCACCTTAATGCATTTCAAAACGCCACTTAATTACGGCCCGTAATTAATCCGCCATTAATTGCAGGAAGAGCCCAGTTTACCTCGCTTCGTTTCTAATTATCATCTTATAAATAGTTATGGTTCTAATTAATGTGTTCATTAGGCAGGATATTTTCTTTCAAAGTCGTGCTCGGAGCCAAAGATTCGGCATGTGCTCTCAGAAGCCTGGTCAGCCAGAAGGTGAGGCCATTCTCCTCGTGCTGGCTTTTATTTTACTACATTCAACCTCCTAATTGGCATTTAAAGCGCAATTTGGAAGAACTTCAAGAAGGGCTTAAATGGGGGATGGATGGCAGGAAAGAGAGACCGATTCATTTTATATTAGTTTCCAATAGCAGAGGCTTGAAAAGGAGGCAGCCGTCACACGAAACTTTGAATAGGATGAAATAAACGGAGCTCACGGTGAATGAGCAGCCAGCCATGTCTTTAATTCCCACAACACAATGCTCTCAATGGACGCTCACGTGATGGACAGAACACAATCATTTCTTCAAAGGTTACACCAACAATCGTTGCAATTTTTTACACATGATCGATGACTTTGGGGAAACCTAATGCTGTGAAATCTCAGGGAGAACGCTTTAATAATTAAGCATCTGGCCATTCAGCCTAATGGGCCTGCTGCAACTATATTCACTGCTTCCCTGACCATTTAGTGCTTAATTCTATCGGTGCACACAGTTGATCTCGACCACAGGTAAATGGCTAACAATACAAACAGCCAATCAAATCACGGCACTGAGGAGCCTTGTTGCCATCTGCCATGTCATCCATTAAGCTTTACTGAACTGTCAGACACAATTCACTTTAACTTAACCGTGGTAAAAACATGTAATTAAGGTACTAGGTATTCAGAGTGGCTAGGTCATGTAATTTTATTTGTTCCATTCCCAAAATCGAAGCGTTGGATCAGACATCTTTCTGTGACATTGGCCTTAATTTAACATGTATGTCCTTCACACATTTTACTGTAAGTGATATGTCAATGTTTATGAAACATGGGCTCTTCAACTTTGTATTCAAAGTATTTCAAACAGATAATCGCTGTATTTCTGTTGTGTTTGTTTGTCACCATTTTCTTGAATTCTACCATTATATTCAGTGTTTAACAACCTGAAATTGATTAATATTGATTGATTCTGATTTATGCGCAATAATGAACTATGATAATCTGCATTTGAAGTGGCTGTGGTGAAGTAACTGCTGTCGTAAGGTCACATAGTGTTTACAACAGCAAAAATAAAAGCAAATCTCCCATTTCGCTTGCCAAAAAAGTGAATATTCCTTAAAATTATTTAAAGAACTAAACTATTAACTAATTGCGCATGCAATATGTTAAGTAATAATGGGCTGTCATGATAAATCCCAATCAATGCAATAAACCGCAAACGTCATGTTTTTATGTTAACTGATGAAAAGACGGTGTTAAACTAGCTTGTTATTTTAGCCTTGAGAAGAGATGAAACAAGTAGAACAAATAATAAAAAAGAGCTGCATAGACATTAAAGTATTTTAAAGGTAATCTACCAGTCTGGATATGGTCTGTAATTCCCTACGCAAGTGAGGCTGAGCTTACAATGGCAGAAACTACTCTCACGTCTGCTCCACGAGTGTGTATTTTTTATTCTCTGCTGCGTTGGATGGAAATCAATCGATGGGCATTTCCTTTCATGAGCCATGTGAGAACCGAATGACGCATTTCTGTTTTCTGCAGCTCTTTGCATCCATCGTAACTCAAGTTTGCATGCTTTCATTTTTAAATAACGGCCAACATACACACCTTAACACGTGTTTGAGGGTTTCACGGCCTTTAAACTTTAAATTGCTACAAATTTTAATGAGGAAAGTACTGCAGCCTGAGATCCCGGTGTGCACGGAACCCCAGTTTGTTTTGCCATTAATGAACAAAGAACCACTTTAAATTGGTTAAAAGAAACAGCCAAAATGTGCATCCCCCAGCTAGTGCATGTGCATGCTAAAAATAAGCAGGTGAGAACGTTGTGTCTGAGCGTAAGGCGGCGTTTGGTTGTGTTTGCCCAGGGGAGACGGCTGCTGCTGGATGTGCTGAAGGAATCGCTGGATGGAGGGGTGGGGTGATGGGGCAGCGGGAGAGAGCTGCGCTCGCGGCTAGTCAGGGATAAAAGACCCCTACCATGTCACTCACTTACGCCCCTCTTTGGTAAATAAAAGTTTCTGACAACAAAGGCCAGCAGCGTTTGACTAGCCTTTAGACGAGATAATAAAAAAAAGCACACACTCGGGACAGAGGGAGAGAAGAAAGAGCGAGGAGGAGGAGGAGGAGAGGAGAACTGCCTCTTAGATTGAGGATACCGAAGCATGCTGATTTGATGAAACGCAGAACACACACCTGAACCATGCCAGAACACACATGCTAAAAGAAGCTTAGGCTTAGCTTTGCATCGAGTCAGCTAATGTACATGAGAATACTGTTAGGTCCCTCTCTGGAGCTAGGCCAGCGTGTTTAGGAGGGGTTATGGAGAGACCCCCACTGTGAGCCCCAGGAGCAAAGCACATGAGAGATCCCAGAGAAGAAGAAAAAACTAAACCTAGCTGCTTTCCTGCCCCCTCTGTGGAAAATACATGCAATACCAATGCTGGCCATTCAAAGAAAAGAAAAAAAACAGCAACGATATAAAAAAAAAAGATCACGGCTATATCGTACGCCACCATATAGAAGAAACTACATTCCACGTTAGAAGTGCATATATAATTGCTTAGCCACCCATGCGATATGCAATTTAAGTGGTCGTGTTATCGCCCAATGCATGCACTGTTTTTCTCTTTATTTAGTGCAGAGTCATTCTTTTTTATGCATGCATCTCTTGAGTTTTGTAACTTAAATAAATGCATATGCAAAAACAAGAGCCTTTAACCGGGGTCCTCTCTCATTATTCAACAACGACATGATTTACGTAGGAGGATCATTATGCAGTCATTTTCACAATGTGTTGTGAGATCGCGAAACTGGGATGAGTAGCCTGACTGTAAAGTTGAGCTTTCTTTCGCACTTCTAAGCCTATAGCTTTAAACAGTTGAATAAAAGTATTGCTCAGAGAACCAGCAGCTCTTTACACACTGCTAAATTTTGGATGTGAGATCTAGATATAAATACGTGATACTCTCTGAATCTGCGATTGACATAATATAGACGCTAATATGGCACAAACATGTGGCATGTCAGAAGAGATATGCACAATTTAAAAGCAAACAAACATTACTAGAACAATATTCATATCAATATATTTTACCGACTATTCAAATAAAAACGGCAACACTTTAGAATAAGGATCACTTATTCACTATTAACTACAACTTTTTCCTCAATTTCCTAATTTGCTGCTTATTCATAGTCAGTGCGGTAGTTGTTAAATTTAGGTATTGGGTAGTATCAGGGATGTAGAATAAGCTTGTGTAGGATAACTAATAAATGGCTAATATTCTAGTGAAATGCATTCTAATGAGCAACTAGTTAAGAGACCCTAAAGTTAAAATGTATGACCCAATAAATCCCCAAAAAGTATTTACAAATCCAAACAACTCGTGAATTGTCATGTAACAAATGTAATTGTGTCTTAATCATTAGTTTCTATTAATATTTGAAGGTATGTCTAATATGTAGCTTTGCTTGACACACTTTGTTTCAAGGGGTCCCTGCTCCATATCTCTATGGCCTGAGGGATCCTTGCCCTGAAAAACACTGAAGACCCGTCTTAAAATATGTTTCCAAGTATTTTATGTGTAGGTCAAGCTTAGGGACACTTGAATCTGTTAGTTATCTGATTATTGTTACTGAAATAAAGTCTATGAATAGAGTCAATGAGTCTAACATTGGCTCAGAGATAGAAGAGGCTGAGCAGTTTTGGGGTCAGTCTTTAAATGCCTCGAGAGTTGCACTGATATTTAGGGTAATTACTTTTGAACCATAAGGCTTAACAGCAAACTGTACATGTAGTCTCCTTTCAGAGCTCAAGCTGAGATTTCTACACTTAAATTCAAAATAAAAAAGGCTTTCTCACCTACTCCTACAATACTGCTCAGATGTTTCAGAAATTGGTATTAAGAAGCATCTTCATTAATCTGATGACAAGCAGACCAAATGATACTTGGGATTGTTTCTCTGGAAAGCTTTGGCGCAGTGAGACAACACCTGATACATGTCATCACAAGCCTGACCTGAAGCTACATATTCTGCACAGCACCACCTACTGGTATTATAGGAAATGAAAGTTCATATTTTGGTTTTGGGAGTCCCTATGCAAGGTCAAAAAACACTTTCATTGTCTTAAGCCCGACTATTAATCACTATTTGGCCGTCTGAAACAAATTTGACAAAAATAAACGGATTATTATTTCCAAATCCCTCCTTTGCGTCCTCTTTTTTTTCCCAGTGTTACTGGGAAAACCGCTTTTTTAACACCCTTGAAGCAGCACCAAGCGGAAAAGAATGAATCTGCATTTTTATTCAGACCGATGTGAAAATCAAATTCGGAGCAAATCTGTTTGGAGTTGATACTTCAAAATGTGCATAAAAACCTGGTGATGGAAACTTAACTAATGACTTACTTATTAGGACAGTGACTTGCTACTTTAATTTTTATAGGTTTACACTAATTTTCAATCATCAATTAAAACGGAAAGAAATAGGATAGCATTTTTTATGCAAATGCAATTACAGTGTAAATGCAGTCATGCCTCATGCAATTAACTGAATTAAAAAATGTTAGCATTTTATATATGATTTATAATTTATATATGCTTCTGAATATGTAGATCAAAATTCACTATGCAACATGGTCTATTTAGACTCAGTGTGGCATACAGCATCAAATGACACCCAATTTCCCCATGTCAGCTATTTTAAGAGTCTGCTATTATCACAAAGCTCAGTACGTGCCATTCCTCTTGAATACGCCTGGTAAGTTATGTGGTCTGCATCACTTAGCGGTCAAAACAATTAAATTATAACTTTTGCTGATTCTTATATATTAACGGTACGTTCACACGGGGCGTCAGCATTAACGCTTGACGGAAGGCGTGGCTGAAGTTTGGCACTGACGCATGGTCAAAGCAGCACCAGCCAATGAAATTAGACAGGAACTCAACAACAAAACAACCTCGGAACGTGATTGGCTGCCGCCTGACTACTGTATTTGCATAGAGCGGTCCTGATTGGCTGATGCTTCCGTCGGTGGGGCTTTACTGGCGTTGCTCGAGGCAGAAGTTGAAAAATAGCAACGCCAGTGAACCGCCGCCGACGGATCCACAATGCTTGACGTTACCTATTCAAAGTCAATGGGCCGTCCCGTGTGAACGTACCGTAACAGGACTCATGTCATTCCTTTAGACATGCCAAAACCATTTACATATTTACATTCATCAAAGCTCAATAACCAGTATAAATCCATGACAAAAAGATTCACACTAGAATTTGAACAGGCATTCTAGATTTAACATAATATAATTTTTTTAATGTTGTTGTTTTTGTTTTATTATTCTGATGTGATGAAATTACACATACATGTTTTAGATGACGAATATTATCAAAATTTCAATTCTTAAATTAAAAAACTTTTAGAATTATAAGACAGCAGCTAGTATGGTGTATGGCGGTTTTCCTTGGCCGAGGCCGTTTGACTGACATGTCAAACAACCAATCACAGCTCGTTTCATTTCAGCCGGACATAGTTTTAAAAAATCCAGGGTTTAGTTGATCCCGATAAGCGCTCATTATCACAGTTCTAACCACAACAGCTTTCTTCTTTTGTGAGCGGTTCGGGGTCATGGGAACTTCGTTTCCCGACAAAGACACGTTAAAGACACACGCAAAACTGTGTTCCCCAGTTCTCAAAACGTTTGGTTACAGCCAGGTCTGTCACAGTTTGATATTTTATTAACTACAACATTGAGTTTTATAGCAGGAAAAATACTATAGAAGTCAATAGTGACTCAAAACAGTCTGGTTACAAACTTTCTTCAAAATATCTCCACGCGTGTTCAGCAGAACAAAGAAACTCACACAGATTCGGAAGATTTGAGAGTGAGTAAATGATGATAGATGATTTTTCTTGTTTTGGTGAACTATTCCTTTATTTTACTAATATCCAAAAACATTCCGGATACCCCAATTATTCATGTTCCAAATCTATGTGCAAATTCACTGGGAATGAACCGCAGCCACTAAAAGAAACAAGGTCTCTTTTCATTTTAAGCCTAGGCTATACTTATTTACCTCCTGGTTTCATTTGCTCTGAGCAATTTTTATGAATGAATCACAATTTACATAAAAGTTAATAACATCATTTAAATATTGAAGCTACTGCACACTAAACTGGACAGCAGTAATAATGCAAGAGAAAAGCATTCAACACTGGTTTGTTCCCAGTGTGCATTAAGTGCTGAGCTCGATCAAAGGGAATATATATCAGCATCTAATGCTCATCAGCTTCTAGTGTGTGTTTTACATGTCAAGACCAAGAGTCTCTGCAGGTATTTCTGGAGAAGAGCAGAGCGAAGTGGATCCACACCATTCTAACTTTCTATATTTCTCTTGCATTACTTGTTTATTTTTTTATTTATTTACGGGGCCAAGGAGTGTAATATGCCCAACTGAACTGCCCTAATCTTCTTTCCCGCAATATTTCCATGCCGCAGTTATTGTTCTCATTCTCTGAATAATATCCTCCACTCCTTGTGTGTTTTTTTTTTCTGTGGGCCCCATTCTTTTCTTCTCTTTCCCGTTCTCATATTCTCTATCTGGTACGGCACTTGCTCATATCCTGTCAGTGTATCAATCAAAGAGAGCTGTCCACTCAATTCACACCTGATTTATCAGTCTGCCTCATCCCAAACGCCATTATTAGACCCAAACCTTTTTAACGCGACAGTGACAGATCGCAGGCCCGACCCAGGTAACCCGTTTCGCTCTGTCTTGCCCAGCGCATGTTTAAGGCTCATTCAGGCTCAACCTGGGAGAAATAAAATCCAATAACATGGCTCAAAATAAAGAACACAGCAAAAACTAATACGAACGCTTGTTGTTAACGAGAGGGCTTTCATCTAACCAGCTTAAGTCACTAGTAATACAACTAGTCATTCATTCAAATCCTGCTAAAGTGCTTTCATTAGGGCAGTAAAAATGTTGATTTAATATCCAAAACACAATGATTTTCTTCCAATTTTACAGTCAGCAGTAAACAGTGTAACTTACATTAAAGTGCACATTAGATGTTTCACTAAAATATCTTTTAAGACAGCTAAAATTACTGCACCGTATGTTTCCCACTAAAGATGCTGAATGAAAAACGTGTTACATATAGAAATAGGGTCACATTTTAGTTTGGGGATCACTGTTAAATTACGACTTATGTCTCCATAAACTCCTGATAACTGCTTATTAAGAGTTGGTAAGGTAGCTAATAAGGTTTATAAGTACTAATGAACAGTCAATATGCTAGTTAATAAGCATGCTAAGAAGTTAACTGGTTAATAGTGAGAATTGGTCTCTAAAATTAAAGTGGTACAGAAAATACACATTATAGAGCTGCCTTTTTAATGCATTAAACTAATTAATTACTTATGATAGACAACAACTCACTGCATGATGAAGTCTATAGAATATGGCCCTAAAGTTAATGATTTTCTGTCTCATATTTATACATGATATGATATAGTTAAGCAGTTTCACAAAAGGGCAAAGAGCAAATGTGATATAGATTTTACACAACAGTGCACTAAATTTAACTCAAATATTGCGTTATATTTTAGACACAATTATTGTCTGTTTTTGCTCAGTTTTGCCAGCACAAATATTAAAGCCACAGCAGAACTGTAATGCATCTCTGAGCAAAACACAATTTTCTGAATGAATCTGCATTTTGAACAAATCGGGTGAACCAATGATTCAATGGTCCATTCATAAAAAGCGATTTCCTCCCTTGAATGAATGAATGAATGAATAGATCAGTGTCTGTACAGAACTATCCTATAAAGGTAAATATCCAATCAGTGGTTTTATTAAATATAAAAATCAACATTTTTACTGCCCTAATGAAAGCACTTCAGCAGGTTTGAATGAATGACTAGCTGTTTTACTACGTTTGGTTCTGAAGGGAAACGATCAACCGGAATGGAATCATTCATGATCCAGCCTCACCCAGAAGCAGTGAGTATAATGTCTTTTAATGAAACTTTGCACATCTCCTTTCCTAATAATGTGCTAATTAGGTAGTATCACTATGAATACTGCTTAAAAAGCATCCGCCGAGAGCGCCTCGGAAAAGAGGGGCGGAGTCAGCGGAGCTCGTGAAGATTTAAAGGGGAAGTACACAGAACAGAGT
>JAUCMU010000027.1:4761360-4781545 GCA_032275025.1 Enteromius treurensis | reverse complement strand
GTGTGTGTATATATATATATATGTATATATGTATATATGTATGTATATATATATATATATGTATGTATTTATATATATATATATATATATATATATATATATATATACATATGTGTTTAGATATATGTTTAGATATATATAATTTTTTTATAAATAAACTCACTTCATTTTGTCCAGTTTCTCAGAAAACAGGAAAATATGTGCAGAACTTCCGATTGCATCTCAAATTAATTTATCTTCATTCAAGAATGTTTGGATACTTTTCTTTTACTCGAAAACAAGACAAAATACTGAAGCAGCATGTTTTGCAATGCACGCAACATTTAATGACACATCTTTTTGAATTAATTCTGATTTAATTTGTGAAAATGTGAATTAAAACTTAAGACATGCAGAAGCCCTCTCTGATCTGATAATGAGGGTTTGCAACTGTGCACATTTTCCGGGTGACAGCAGCCGATCAGCTCTGTCGAGACAGCAATTTCAATGTCAGTGACTTTTTTGGGGGGGGTAACCAAGTGTGCATTTCTCCTGGGCTCGATGTGCCAGCCAAACAACTGCCTTTGACATAGGGATGCGAACTGAATAACTGCTTTGGAACTTGTATAAGACAGCTGCTTGGCAGGGAGGGGTGAGAAATAAGAGGGCTTGTGATGTCAGTCAAACTAGAATATTGTTTCCGAGGAAGAGCACGTTATTACATTTTGATGAAAGATTACAGGGGCAAACTTTTTTTATTTCATTCCTCAGTGTCTACCTCCTGTCTGTGGCTCTGTTTCGGTCTCTGGAGCGCGTTCGTCTCCTGGAGTGTTTGCTGCGGCTGGCCACTCTGCTGCCCGAGGAGCTGGAGGAGGAAGATCGGCCTCTCGCTCTCCTCTTCCTCCTGCTCCGACTGTTGTCCTCGCTGTCTGACGAGTGACGGCCCATGTTCACTTCAACACAAAGACACAGAGCGAAAAAAGCCATTAACTCTAGGAAACAATACAGCTTCTGAGAGATCAGAAATGTTTCTAGCTCAAGCCACACGTGCCTAATAAGCATGCACATTAAATTTGATTAAGCTTAGGACACCCAATTGGGAATTAAAATTAAAAGTACACGTTCAGTTCAACATGAAGTTCTTGATTTCTCTTATGTGAGATCTGCTACTCAGTAACACAAACAGAAAAACATACATCTATTTATTTGCATAGGAGAAAAAAAATGTATTAAATAAGCGGGAAGCACATATTTTCAGGCAAATAACAATAAATCCAGTTCATGTGGGCTGAGGCTGAGCTAAATACTAAAACCAAACCTTAAAACGAAACACATCCTGTCAGCCAGACAAAAATATAACAACACCTCCAGTGTTTGCAGATAAAGTGCATAATTCATGAAGGAAAAAAACAAAACGGGAGAGCGTGGAGATGTAAATATGAAATTTGCGACAGTAAAATCTATAAAGTCTATTATAAACACTTCCATACGTAATGTTGTCAGTGTTGCTAGCACGATTTCCTCAACATTTCCAAGCGCTTCCTGTAACACGCGTTATTTAGTAAATAAACAGCACGTCCGCGAACTTATTTTGAGGTTTATATGTAAAAACAATTGATATTTCTGTCCATATTCACACTCTTACCTAGATAACGATACACACTCCTATTGTGTCACAACAGCAACTCACAGAGCAGCGCCATGAGCCGCTGAGCAGACAGAGGTAATCGATCCGGAGCTCCTCGAGGCGAGCGCAGCAGGCATTACCAGTCAAACACGATCGCCTTCATCTTCTTCTCATGATCTTCGCGCAAGATAAGCCTGAAATACGTTTATTTGTGTTCATGCATTTCTCAGCGACAAGGTCGTCATTTTATCACAAGATCTTGAAACTCGGATTCTGTTTTTGTTTTAAGTGTTAAGGCGAGGTAGGCTGAGAAATCGCAGGCTGAGTGAAGTAGGTTTTAAAGGAAAAAGAGATTTTCAGATCATATTACATATTTTTGGTCAGAATTCAGTCAATTATAGACAAGTCAGCTTTTTCTACTCAAAAAAAAGAGAGAGAGAGAGATTTTGATCAAGCTGCCTGTGAGACAAACACATTGAGAGAAAAATGAAGATGTGAAGGAAGCCCAGGCTAATGTTAAACGACTTGTCTGAAATGCAAAGTAAAACTTAGTAGGAAAAAAAACATCAAACTGAGATCTTAATAATTCCGTAGTCATTTTTGAGAAAGAAAAAAACAAAACAAGAAATGCTTGCATCAAAGTATATATTCAAATATATGCCTATCTTCAAAATATTCACCCAAGCCAACTACAGATTGAGCTAAAACTGCACCCTTGATATATGTGTAGGCTACAAACACCCTCTTTGATGTTTTGAATGTTTAAGATTTTTTTTTTTCAAGATTATTATTATTATTATTATCATAGATTGTTCGTGTATGAGAGGGGTGAAATGGTTAGCTCTTAGAATATTTTTCGCAGCGTTAGGAAGAATAAATGCGTGTATGCATGAAGAGTGCTTTACATAAATATAAGAGGGACACAGGATAAATATTTCATCGTGATGTAATTTTTAACGTTGAGATGATGAAAAGGTGTGTAGTAATTTATCAAAAGAAGACGTCTTTGTGTATATTAGCTATTTACTGCGGAACTAATACTATTCCTGCTGCGTTCTTGATTCTGTTCATTTTTATTATTATTATTATTCGCTCTTGAAGTACAAATGCATTTATTTAGAATGACGGCTAATTAACCATATTATGCAAATTTGCAATAATTTTACTAAGTGTGTGTAATTAAATAGCAATAAAAACAGCACAGAATCTCAAGATTTTTTTTTTAATTGCAAGTCATTGGCAGCTGTTGCTAATAGAAACAGTTGTCATCTGAGTGCTGAAATATTAATTAAACGGGGTTTTCAAAATAGTGAATATTTTTTTCCATGCAGCCAGATATAAACAGCAAGAGTTATAGCACGTTTAGCCTTTTTTATTAATGCTTTACTACGGAGGTATTTGTCACGGCTGTTATAATATACCTATACCCAGGTAAAGAATGAGTAACAGATGCCCTTTGACTAAATTGTTAAAATCGGATTCAGAATGTTCGTTCTTCATATTCCGATTTAATTCATAACTACTTATGGAAAACACATTCTCACACTAATAAATATAAAATATATAGGCTACTGTAAAAAAAAAAAAAAGGTAAAATAATTAGTTCGCAATAAAAGTTATTTTCTGTGAAGATTCCTTTTTTATTTCTCGTCTACAAAATATTTGTACGTCGAAATGAAATACTTAATGATGTTGTTAGTGCATGTGTCACTTGCATGATCACAAAGTGCATATTTTTCATTTGCTCTTCTCGTTATCTCTATCACGCTCTCTGGTTTTCCAGCTCAGATCAAACAGTGGCGGAATAAGATGCCCTTTTCAGTAGTTTTGGCCTCATCCCAGCATCATCATCATCATCGCGATCCCTGGTGTTTCCAAACTCTAACCAGTCTAGCTTAATGACATTAATTCGCTCCTCTTGTCAATCTCGGCCAATAGCAAGCATGGAAGGGTGATGTGGATCTGAAGGACAGATAAGGTTCCCCCACCCAACCCAACCCCATCCCAGCCCGCCTCTATGGGAAGGGGGCTCGTGGTGAGGAGCGCGGATCAAGGGGCAGACGCTTCGCCAAGTATAAATAGTGTGACTTCAATAGTGAATCGGCAGCAAGTCCGTACACTCCGCAACAATCGGAATTGTCAAAGATCTCGTCACATCATCTCGCATTCGGGCCGATGTTGATGTGTTATGGTAGACTGCTGAGGATCTAAAGAGAAGATTGCATTTTTTTCCTTCTTCTTCTTGGGCGCAGTGATGGAAGAACTTACCGCGTTTGTCTCCAAATCGTTTGATCAGAAAGTCAAGGAAAAGAAGGAAGTGATCACGTACCGGGAGGTGCTGGAGACCGGCTCGGCGAGAAACAGGGAGAGTCTGTCGGTGGAACCGGTTCGCGAGGAGGTGAACAGCATCACGCGGAGCGGCGTGCGTTCATCGCCGGCCAGAGAAGCGGACATGCTCGCGTCAGAGAGAACCAGAGACTCGATCAGTCCCAAACTTACAGACGGTGAGTGTTTCCTTCGTTTTTCTAAGCCAGGATATTTACGAAAATGATTTCATCACGCTATTTTTTCTTCAAAGGCCTATTTACTGTACGTAATTCAAGTTTGAGAACTTCTTCGCTTTCGATATTTTTTATTATATGGGTCTATTTTAAAGTCACGTTAATTTCGTTCAGGTTACACGAAACGTAACAATCATACTATAATAATTTGACAGTCATCGCTGTTATGAAGGAGCCTGAAAACAAAAGAATCAATCAAAAGTTAGGTGAAAAAATCGAGTGCTGTAACATTGTGACCTTTAGGCTGTTTTTGTATGATAGTAGTTGCATATATATATATATATATAATTTTTTTAAATTAAAAATCTAGTTGTGAAACTAGCCACGTTTGAAAGATTTAGATTATCCATGAAATCTATAGAAATAAAATATGTACGCTACCCGCAGATAGATGTATGTTTCATGAATTTTAACATAAAAATTAAAAAATAATAATTCACGAATCAAACAAACAAACCAAGAATTTGTCTGTATTAGGCTATATATATCAGCACGCATTTTGCAAAAACCCCTGAAGGCCTATAGCTATTTCAATTAGCCTAGTTTTAAAATAATACCAGGAGAACAATATCCATAAGTAATATTAGTCATGATAATAATAATAATGAGGATATTTGAACTGCTGACCATTCCTATTATTTTTCCTTTAGAAGCACTAAACAACTAACGCATATGCTTGTTTTTAATACAGGTTACTTATTTTGACAGCAGGGATTTTTATTCAGCTGGGTTAATTGTTGTCTTTATTGATTTCATTTTCGCATCATCGAACCGTTTTGCCAGGCGGTTAATTTCACGTACAATAGGATTATATCCCTGTCCTAAGCATCCGGTTCAGAGAGACTCTCTATGCATATGTATATTGTGTGTAAATAATTAAAGAGCTCTGTGTAGGACAAAACATCCGTGACCGACATCAGTGGGCACACACGGCCCTCCTTTCTCATCACTGGATGAAGCGTTCATTCGTGTTTTCTGCTCCGTTTTCAGGTATCACAGATATGAAAGAACGCAAAGAGGATTTTAAGCCTCTGGAGGATGAGGCACAGACTAAAATCAAGCAGAGAAGGAGTCGGACTAACTTTACCCTTGAGCAGCTGAATGAGCTGGAGAGACTGTTCGATGAAACGCACTATCCAGACGCCTTTATGAGAGAGGAGCTGAGCCAGAGACTCGGGCTGTCGGAGGCCAGGGTACAGGTCAGGCATGCATGTTCTGTCTACATGTTTGCTGTGCTATGGACGCAGTGTGCGTTATGTTGTCCCTTGCGCGAGGAGAAACACTTTCGATAAATGCAATATTGAACGTTCGAGGCTACATGCAATTGCAAATGAAGTGCAACATGATCAGTTAATTATTTAGGATATATATCTAGGTGACCGCGTAGTCTATTTAATTAACGTGCTATTATTACGTAATTACATGTTCGGTTACGTGCAATATAGACGCGTATCATATACGCAGGCTAATCAGTTCAATAAACTACTGACACGTAAGATTAGCAATGTAGAGTCTCCGAAATAATTCCCAAGCAGCCAATAAGAGATTAAAAATGCAAATGCATTTAAAATAAAATCGATTAATAAAAAGAGTTGGCCTATACAATTTGTGTCTAACACTGCCAATCACAAAGTTTACATATTATGATATTATCCGTAGCCTATTTACATTCACATTGTGGTAAATAAAATTAGATATCAGCTTATGTGTTGAATGATAAAAACGTGATATTAAGCCGCTTAAATCAACCCCGCTGAACGATAATTAACAAAACAACGAGCAAAAATGATTCCCTGATTTGTGCGCATTGGCCTGCAGGCAACATCTGTAGTGTGCTTTTTAGGATGGGGAAGACCATCTGCACAGAAACATAATAAGGCTCAATATATGGGTAACAAGAGACGAGCGACTGAGCCGAATAATGACATTCAACATAGACATTGGCTCTGGTGTGATTGATCAGAAGAGAGGAAAAAAACAATATCTTATTTCATTCTCTTTTATCTATTCATTCCTTGGGTGGGGATATAAAATTCACTCTTTGAATACATTGCTCCTTTTAAAAATGGGCTCAAAAGACCTCCCTGGAAAAAGTTAAACCATCGTCTCTCTTTGGGATCTTACCAAAGGGCATTGTCCCAAGCAAGGCCTGCGGATTTACATAAATTATCTATCATTTTTACCCAAATAAAGATCTGATGCTCTTTTCATATTCAGTATTCACAGACAAGGCCACACCGCTGGCTCAAAGACTACACTGCCGTTTTACCGGATAAAGTCATGACGTATCGGGATTTATTATCACATATTTATTATCGTGTTTCCACTTTCACTTACAGCAGAAATATCATGCAAATGCAACGCCCCTTGCCCGTCGTTAGGCTGAATCAAAATGAATAAACAGTGCACTGGAACTATGCGCGATTCAAAACAGATGCATAAGATACAAACATTACCAAATCTCCAATGCCCATAACACAGAAATATAACACTGACTTTCTTTCTCATATAAGCAATTCATGTCTTCATTTTAGCCTGCTATTGTAGTGCAGACATACAGTCCCATGCTGGGTATTTGGTATTTGCTATCAGATGATCACTTTGCTCCTTCTGGGACTCTAATCCCCGGATAGATTAAACCATCGCAGAAAGACGATATATTAGTGCATTTTTTTCAGATGCACGTTATCAATATTCAATTTCTTTCCGTTTGTTTAACATTTGAACAAATCTGTTTGTTTTGTGCTTATAGTTGGCCGCTTTTTACGTCCATTCGCTGCTCGTTGTAGAGATATAATAATTAAAATGTGCGGTTAAGCGTTATGAATATTTTAGAGGTCCTCGGGGATGCATAGTTTTGCTGAGACTGTTGTCATTTTGGGAGGATTTACACATGCCCTCACCAACAGCTGTCAATCAATGTCTTGTGTTCTCAGGTTTGGTTTCAGAACCGACGGGCCAAATGCAGAAAGCAGGAAAATCAGTTACATAAAGGTGCGTTGATTTAAACGCTTCAAGTGCAATTTAATGTTTTACAAATTATTTCGGATTTATAAATTAGGAATTGCTATATGTTAGGTGTTGCATTTATTTTGTTTTTCTGTATTATTTAAACATGATTGTTTACATTTGTTGAGAAATGGTTAGGCCTACAGAATAAAAAAATTTCAGCTAGTTCATTTTATCTTTTTACGCGCAGAAATGTAACATCAATTCACGCAGTGCCTAGTTTATGAGCACACACAGATACAAACTCAATGTCAGTTTGTTTTCCTTTAGGAGTTCTCATCGGAGCGGCGAGTCAGTTTGAAGCGTGTCGTGTCGCTCCATATGTCAACGTGGGAGCTCTGCGCATGCCTTTCCAGCAGGCAAGTTCCAATACAGAGACTTTCACAGCAATGTCTATGATTTCCCTCCTTTAGTTATTGCAATGACATAAGTGAGACATTTTTCAGAACAATGTAACTGTTAGGCTATTGCATAGAATTCGTCGTGCTTGCCCCATGGATTTGACTCACACTCAGGGGGGAATGCAGGTGTCCGAATGTTTTTTTTTTTTTTAATTATTATTATTTAATAGCTATGATGATAAATGCAATTGATCCAGTGCCCAGTAACGGCTCTGCATATAGTCTCTCTTAAGTTAATGTGTTTCTCCCCCTCTCTTCCCACCCGTGCGTCCATAGGATAGTCATTGCAACGTGCCGCCCTTCTCCTTTCAGGTGCAGGCGCAGCTGCAGCTGGACAGCGCCGTGGCCCACGCGCACCATCACCTGCACTCGCACCTGGCGGCGCATGCGCCCTACATGATGTTTCCCGCCCCGCCGTTCGGCTTGCCCCTGGCGACGCTCGCGGCAGAATCCGCCTCGGCAGCTTCGGTGGTGGCGGCGGCAGCGGCGGCAAAAACCACCAACAAAAACTCGAGCATCGCGGATCTGAGACTGAAGGCGAAAAAACACGCGGCGGCGCTGGGCCTGTGACGCCCCTGAGCACCGAACGCGACGCCGAGGCAGGCAGAACAAAACAAACACATTATTTATGTTTTCCTGTGAAGGACACGCGAGAGAAAAAGGATAGGCTATTTATAAGAACACTAACTGTGAGGTGGACAAACTTTACGTGGATCTTTTCGCGGATGGAGGGACAACTACAACACGTTGAATTAACTACGAAAACTTCTAGTGAACTTTTGCAGAAGACAAGAAGCTGAAGCTGAATATAATGATATAAAGCAGCTGGGACAATAGTTCGGCTGTTTGTGTGACAACGCGAACATTTCTGCTTTATTAGTAATTAATGAAAATAAAGAGGCTGGCCTCGTTTTATTTGAAACAAAGTTTCTCTGTGGATATTTGTGAAATATTACAGAAATCACTTTTGTTGCCAAACATGAACACTCCAGTGTTAAACATGCGTTTCTGTCCTCAAGGATAAAACACGATTTAAGTTCAAGTTTATGCTCTTTCAGTTCTGATACAAAATAAATGAGCATTAAACGAAACGATGATCATTCCTTTGCCTATTAATGAGTGTATTGTGAATATAATCCAATATCAGGTGATTCTTCAGTGGAGAGTCTCCGACAAATGCCCAATTCACATTAACACACATCAGGCTTTAATTCTCGGTGTAAAAATCAAATTCAGGTATACACTAATATTGATATGGTACGGGCACGTGTAAAATACCTATGTTAATAACCACAAAAAAAACAAAAAAAAAATATTTTGGTTGTTTTATGCTTCATCAAGGCATTGTGGGAGCACTCTGGATTTATTTGCTATTTCTTTTCGTTCTGGTTCCTTCATCTCTTGTACAACCATGTGAAACTAAATGTAATGTTCATGTTTTATAAGGGTTATAAAAGGACATCGACTGCGGACACTCATTTTTATGATATCTATGATTTTATCATGACTGTGAAACGTGAGCTCACCTCAACACCGTGTTTTCGATTCATAAAATAAAAGTAAAAAAACAAACAAAAAAAAGACTGTAGCATCTGTTTCATGGTATATACGTATATTATCTAATGCTTCTTTTTGGTAAATAGGTGCATGTGATGGCAGGGTTTAAAAAGAATCCTTCATGTGCACTTTATTTTGTTCAATAATTGTTCCGGCGGTGTCTTACCATTTAATATCGCAACTGAAACAATGCATATAGGCCTAATTAAAAGTCGACCCGTTTCTGTTTGGTTTGGATGATTCTGTTGTGTATGTTACGCATTATACAACGCTTGATTTATCATTAATGAATGTTATTGTAACTTGTTTCCAAAAAATCAATTGTATACGATTACGTAAATACATATTTATTTATTGGGGAAAACGTTTATTACAAAATAATACGGACCTCTTTCAGCTCTAGATATTTGCTGCTGGGACTGAGCTTCTTCTGCATTCAAAATATAAAATAACAATTTAGAAAAAATGGAATAAAAATTTTCATAAGAATTGCTTTGCTAATTTTGTTTTAAATAAATAAACAAGAATAAAAAATATTTATCAACAATTATATACAGAATACGTAATTATATGTACATTTTTATGGTGCATGGTTCATCTGAAGCTTCATCAGCCCGCCTATCCAGATCTGAAGCGGTTCTCTGGAGATCTGATACATACCAAATGGCATCTCCTATCGCGAATAACCTGTCTGGTCAGATTACTGTCTGGATACAAAGTACAATGTTTTGGCCTATTAATTAATACTGCTTTAACAAAGGCGCTGTATAAAGAGGGCTTGTGTATCCAGCTCTGGGCTGGACTCGGACGCCAGCGCTATTGAATTATTGATTCCTCTTATGCCTAGTTTGAGACAAACTTGTGAATGAGAGACCACTGTGACTGTACAGAGGACGAAAGGTGGGTATTAAAAACGAGCGATTCACCCCAAATCGGATAAATTTACCAGCACATTGGGACACTGCGCTTTTGAATACAAACTCAATTTTCTGGCGAAGTAAGAGTCACTCCGGTAAACGGTATGACCTTGTACTAGAGCTAGAAAAGTGATCTGACAAATTACTTCCCTCACTGCGAACTGCACTGTAGCAAATAGCGTTTTTTTACACAACATACAATGGAAACCTATTCTGAAAATACAGTTGACGTACACTCTTTAAAATAAAGGTGCTTTACAGCAATGCAACCATTTTTGGATTCACAAAGAAGCATTCAAAGGTTCTTTAAAGAACCATCTCTTTCTTACATTTTTATAATCTGAAGAACCTTCTTTCGCCACAAATAACCATTTGTGAAACAGCAATGTTGATAAAGTTTCTTGATGGAACCATTTAGATAAAGTGTATGTTATTATATTACGAAATGAATACTTCCAGCTGCTGTCCGGTCTTGAATGTTTAGAATTTACAGCAAGGGGATGTAAAAATGTGAGACTAATGGAGGACTAACACTGGTCTTCTGGGGTGAGATAGAGGTTAAAGAATCGATAGGGGTCAACTGGTTCAAATAAATGGATTTATTTATTTTTATTATTTTGAAATAGAATGCTGTTTTCAGAACTTTGCAGACAAATCAGGTTGCTTTCTCTCAAAACAATATTATTCACTTTATAATAACAAAAATAAGGAGATTTCCTTTCTTTGTAGGAACCCACAATAGGGAAAAACCCATTAGCCACTACATGAAAAATTTAATTTGGTATGCTTAGGCAAGCATGGGGACTTATCGGAAGAGTTTAACATGACTTTTCCTCTGGTTCGATTGTTAGAGAATGTGCTAACAATGGCAAGAGCATGGCTTTGCTCCAAAGCAACACACACTTATAAAACCCAAGTGTTATGTGTTGCAGATGCATGATGGTCAAAGAGATTTGGTTCTATTTAATGCGGATGTTTTATTGAAAATATTTGTTTAACGAATTATTGAGGTTAGGATTCAAGATGTAAAGTCTCTTCCAGTTTGTGCAAAAGTGTTTCAATTGATATAATGATGTTATAACATTTTGACTATGGAGTCTTCCACAACAGTTAAGAAGTGCATCTTTTTTTTTCTTCAGATTGACAGTCACACTCAACACATAAAACACAACATTAGCGACAACAAACAATTCATTTTCATAGGTAAAGATCAGCACAAAACAAAAGTGTCCACCAATCATAACAACAGAAAAAAGCAGCAGGCTGTAAAAACGCAGCAGCATCATTTATTCTTCCTGCAGAAGTCACACCATCAGTTAATCTGTAAAAAATAAACGAGATTATACCGTAGTCACAGCTAGTCATCACAACATTTAATGGCCAATTGGACTGTTTTTCAATGCTGTAAAAATGCAAACAGCCCAATTACAATACCTTACCGTGACAGTAAACTTTATTTACAGTATGCTTTTAGGAGATTCAATGGTTCTTTGACCCTGTGATAATTTACATCGGATGGCAATGGTTAGTCCACTTTTTCTCTCAGCGTTAAGCCTTATCAATCTACAAGTACTCAAGGAGACAACGGGACGGGAGCACTGAAGTACTTTTCAGATTAATGATGGAGACAGCAATCTTTTTTTTCTCTTCCCCACACTCTCTTCAGTCAACAGTCTTCGCACCGGCTCCACATTTCTACGGTCCGTCTTCCTCTTCCCCTTCATCTCGTTCCCTCTTCTCTCTGCGTTTTGCAATGATTTTTAAGATGCACAAGTGTGACTCACCAGAGTGGGAGGTTCACACAAACTCTATCCCAGTCTAGAAATGCTACTGAGAGCCATTTCAACCGCTGTAAACTTCAAGCAGTTAACCCTGCATTGCCGATAAGAGCAGTAAAGCAGCATTTTGAGGGTCAGGCTCATCCCTTGAGCTCTCCATGCTGTCTATCTGAGCTTCATGACCTGTTGCTAAATTTACCACTGTACAACTTGCCAGACAGTTAATGCTGAACAGTCTTCAGGCTTTCGGCTTTTATCGGAGCACCGAGCAGGCCAGCAGTGCTTCTGCCCATTACAGAAGCACCGTATCTACACTTAAGCTGTTTTATTGTTAAATCTGAAGCACGGAAAGTTCTCCACTGAAGATGACATATTAAATATGTCTCTGCACCCATAAGAGAGAGGTAGCGTGTTTGAGAAAATGTCAATGAATGTTGAATCAAACTCCGCAGCGGTCTTGAAAGGAGGTGAGGAGAGCGAGAGAACACAAAGATAAGGTAGCTCTCTAAAGGTTTGCCTTTGTTATATATTAAGTGCCGCGAAAGAGAAATGTGTGCACATCATCAGACACAAGACAAGCAACATCAGGGGAGAGCAAGGAGATGAAAGACCAACTTCAAAGGTGTGAAATGGAGCGAAAGTAAGACAGAAACCTGCCTAAAACTTGCTCTAATACACCAATTAAAGCAGCCTATTGCTTGGATTTATCCTAAGAGCAGTGCGCCTGTATGAACCACTTCGTAAGCACTGTGTATAATTTAAAACGGCCCTCAATGGCGCTCGGTCAAGATGAAAACAATGGGACTGACCAAATAAAGGCTGGGAAAAACGGCAACACTCGCAGCAATTGAATCTATCTGTTGGGAAGAAAGCTGCACAATACCAAATGAAGTCAAACAAAGTGAGGAATTGTTGTTCGGCATCCTGTTTAGGTAGTGCGGACGGACCGGCAAATCTTTTACCGACTACGAGCATTTATTTATTTTTGATGTCATTCCTGTTGCAGCTGGCACTAACACAACTCAATAACAACAATTAACCGGGCCCTGAGGGGAGCACAAAACCGAGGCGTTTCATCCCCGCAAAGTGAAAATCACACAAGACGTAAAGCGTATTTACCCTTGTGATAGCAAAAATGTAAGTTTACTCTCTCCAGTTGAAGTTGTAAATTAACCATACATAATTTTCTGCTTTGTTTATTTTACTTGAATATATTTTCATCAAGACGGAACATTGGAATATTCTTTGAAACAATGTGCTATGACAATAACCATACACTCACGTCATGTGATATTTACACTAAGAGTCTTGAATTACACAAATCTCAGTATGAGCTCTACCGCTTTGTTGAAGTCAGTATTGTATACAGAAATTAACAGAGTGTGTCTCATAACAGCTGGCAGTTCACAAACCAGGCAAAGAAGCACTATAAATCCACTTTCCACTTTTTCCCCCCCCACCAGAGTACATAAGAAATCCTTGTCCCACCCAAAGGAAAATCTCTCCACATTTTTCTTCTCTATTTGTTTTTTAGATATATATTTGAGAAGATCTTGTATCAAATATGTAATGTGAGACTTTAAGTATTATATTCAAGGTCTGATATTTAGATCTCAGTTGGATCTTGTCAGGAGTATTAAGTAATCTCATGATTTACTTAGTTAATCTGAACCTGAAATGGACCCACTCTGAAGGGTTACCGTATTATAGACTTGAGCGGTCAAGTATGTATAATAGCTCAGGCCAATGTCAGCCGAACGCGCTCTTGTGGGTTGCGGATAATGCAGATGAATAGATTGTTACTCAATATAAAATTATGTCAAAGTCTTTAAAGGGACAGACTAAGTAGACATGATGTTCCAGGGAAACATCACAGGGGCTGTCAGGGGCAAGCAGGCTTTGATGGAACAGGATTTAACACGGCTCCTACAGAGCTATTGGATTACCTATTTGGCCCAGTGATCTGGCAACATTTAATTAAATAGCCATGCATTAGCGTCCATGTGCGCACGGCTGATGTGTGTGTGTATGTGTGATGGGAATGTTACTTATTCTGAATACTAAAATGAATTTTGCAAGTTGCCTACAGGTTCAGTTTATATCACCTGTAACCTTTACTTGTTCTGTTTCTCTCTCTCATGGTAAAACATTTAGGCTTTTGGTGCACTTTAAAACACTCACAGTGCTGTCAGTCATTGCACTATTTGAGAATCCAGCGCTGCGCCAGTGTAAAGAACAAATTCTCATGCAGTGTTAATATTTGAAGACGCTGCAGTCACACTTGCTCTTTCTTTTCTTCTTGTCTTTGCAGTAAGAACATGACATGCTGGTTTCACACCAGTTCTGGTTTTTGCATGGAAATAAAACGGCGAAGTCAAAAGGGGTCGCGTCTGATCCTGGATCAGCCTCTGACTGCATGAAAACCCATCACCAAAAAGGGATGTCATGTGGCAGAGGAATGCGAGCGCTGATTCTGTCGGTGGAGGACAGGAGTGATAAAACACGAAGAGATAGAAGCAGAAGAACCCTGGGAGTCGTGCTGTCGTGGGATGAGTACAAGAGCGAGGTGGTGCAGACACAAGAGGAGCCCTTTGTCATTTTGGAGAGGGCCTTTAAAACGCTACATCTTATCTTAATGAGTACAGGGGGATCTTTTAACAGGTCACACTTCACCATGCTTGACAGACAGTGTCATCATTGCTGATTCGACATTTAGGCAAAGAGCTGATACCAGAATTTCCAACTCCCACGAATTGACTAGTCTTTTGGTTAATTAATAGAAAAACTTTATTGAGACCTATTAGACTTTGTTTTGATGTCCCCTTTAGAAAATAAACTGGCTGCAAGCAATTACATGTCAACTAATTCTGACTAGAGTATTAGTAGACTGTTAGGTTAGGGTTAGTACAACAAGTTGACATATACTTGCAAAGTTACTTATAGTCCGTAGAATGTCCATCACATGAGGTGTTAGCAGATATTTAGCAGACAGTCACTTATACTCTAATGACTGCTAGCTGACATGGAGTTATGAAGTTACTTAACACAAGCTATCAAAATAAAGTGTTTAGTATTTAGTCAAAATCTGAACATTTGTGAAAACCTTCTCAGATGATGTCAGTTTGGACAGAACATCTCTAGGAGGAGCCTTAAAAACAAGCTCCACCCTCTATTTCTCCTTCAAAATATACAGTCTTTCAATGTTGGACCAGTGTTTCAGTCGAGATTGAAATCCAAGAAATCGGGAGAGGGTCAAGTCAAAACATTTTTTTCCAGAAAAGGTGGAAACTTTCTGGAAATTTCAGGTCCTTTGCAACCCTATTATCAAGCCCAAGTCCACATGCTTTCAAAATCCACGACTCAATGATAAAGATATGCTCATAGACTCTAGATTTTCTTGGACTTGAACTTGACTTTGGTGAATGTGCACTGCATCTTGTCTTGGATCTGACTGAGCTGGTCTAAACTATAACACTGCGTGGAACATCATTCAAAAGTTTTTGATCATAATGGATTAACTGTTAGCGTACAGCATGAATTTCCATGTACCGCATCTCTACTTCCTAAGATTCAAACATTAATCAAATAAAAATAAATAAAACTTAACATTGCACTTAAATGTGGTTGGACAAGAAAAACAGTAAGACTGAGGAAACAGAGAGATAGAATGAGTGGCAGAGATAGAGAGATGGAGAGAGAGAGAGGGAGAGAGCGATTGACAGCGCACAATGGTAGGAGAGTGGTTCCCGCTGTAAAAGTTTATCCCTCTGGCACCATTATATAAGCATACATATGGGACAGCCGCAATGGAAGACGACACTTTAAATGACATTATTATAAAATGCAATACTCCTGGAATGATCCCTTATTGAATTAGGTCCCATGATCCAAGATGAATTTCCCGGTTCTCTAATCCATCAAGGGGGGAATATTAAAAGATAGGACTCAACTGGCATTAGAATCGCTCTCAGTCTTTACTTTCATTATTTTGAATTAGGGTGCTGCTGGGGGAAAGCCTCTTAATGAGAATTACAATGATTCAGTGGCCTCGACCTGCCTTCTGACAAGTGAAATATTAACTCCTCAGTCATAGCTGTCTGAATTAAAATACTTGGGAGCTGCAGACGTGCTAAATTAAATTGGCCTTTTATGTTCCTTACACGGCTGACCCCCTGTGGGGCTGGAGAAGCAAGGACAGCGGAGGCGCATGAGTCAAGGTGTATGGAAGCGAGAGAAAGCCAGACCCGGCTGTTAAAGCAGTTAAACTTCTTTACCAGCTCAGCAGTTCGTCCTCTCTGCTTCTGTAAAATAGCACCAGGATGCATGCAACGGGGTCAAAACCTAAAGATCTTAGAATGTGCGTAGCGTATTTAAATCCATACCAGCGCTTATATTAGTAAACCTGGCTTTGACTTGGAAAAGTGTTTAGAGTCATGACTCAAGACAGTTTGGACGATGATTAGAGGTCTTTTATATATGAATCATTTAATCCCAGAAGTCACAATTCTGATCGTTAAAAAGGTTTTCATTTATAAACCTATAGAAACCTTAAAAAAAATAATGGGTCTCAATTACATACATGCGTTTTCGCATGGTTAAAGCAAATTATCACGTGACCAGAGCAGTTTAATTCCTGTCCTGCACATTGAAAAGATGTAAGTAAAGTGTGTTAACAAAGATATGACAGGGATTATTGGGACACATTAACTTTGAGATGTCTAGTATTAATGTATAAATTCACATTATTTAGTTTTGTTGAGTGTGTTCACAGAATGAGTAAACATGATGGTCACAAGAGTGACCAGCGGGATACCAGAGAACTTTGGTATACATTTAAACTGTAGTTGTAATTGTAATTGTAAAATGTAGGGTAACACTTTATTTTAGGGTATCTTAACTAGCTGTTTCTTAACATGCACATTACTACAATTGTAGCCATTTATAAGAAGTAATTAAGCAAATATTAATGGCTTATTCTACATTACCTCACTCCACATCTCTAATCCTACCCAATAACTAAACTCAACAACCAACCTATTAACTATTAATAAGCAGCAAATTAGGGATTTATTGAGGAAAAGGTCATAGTCAAAAGGGAAGAAGTGTTCCCTAAAATTTTACCAAATGTTGAAAAATATTGTACTAAATTAAAACTTTAAATGTTACAAATAAGTTACAATATTAATGTTATTAATGTTGTAATACTGTGGGCATTAATTTAAAAAAATACATTGATGGTAGTATTTTTTTGTATTTTATCGCAGTATTCCTGTCAGTGTTGTAATATATATATTTTTTGTTTTGTTTTTTTTAATGCATAATTGCCAAAAAATAATTATTGATTATTTCAAAGGGTTACTGATGAAATATCATTTAGATATTTTCCCATCTGGGAAAAATTTGGGATTAAACAAGTTAATGACATAAATTAGGAGTCGTTAAAAAGGCAGAAAGCTGAAACCATGCAGTTCAGTTGATCATTTGCGATTCCTATGCACGTAGAGTCTATTCTACGAATCACACATATGCATGTTTGAGAGATCGGTTTCTGCGCAACATTTTATAAATGAGCCTACCAGTCATCTGCTTCCCACCTAAACCTCGAGCGTTTATTGACAGCTGGGTATCGAGGCCGAGTATGCTGATGAGGATGGCACAAGTGATCAAAGGGGCGAGGGCAACCGTAGCCTTAGCGAACGGCCGCTCATATTTAACCGCTCCATTTGTTGTCTTGTCTTGCATTATGCATTTTGACCGCTGCATGCTTTGGTGTATTTGTAAGGTTGCAGAGAGTCAGTCGTTTGACCTGTTGCATGGCCTCATGTTTTTAACAAACACTCCGCGTTGTCAAAACATGAAAGAGTCAGTTAGACCGCATCCAATCTTGTAATCAGGCTTTAATAAACAGAGCTCAAGAAATTTACATCCATCTCTGAAAAACTTTTCAACTTGGCAGCTGGCGAAGGCACAAGTGGGGGCAGAGCGCGGTGCGAGCCAGGGCAGTTTTGCACAGGGGCCTAGCAGTCTTGTACCTGTGCCAATACACCCGCTCACCCTGACTCCGAGGTCACGCTGCCAGCGCTCAGATTCAGGAAAGAGCGGGAGAGCGTTTTCTCTTCCGCCTGCGTCCCCACCAGCGTTTTCCCTTCGCCTGCGCTGCCGAAAGACTCCAGGGTGGACACATGCCGTTTGAGCTCTTTAGAAACAATCGATTGGCTGGGAGGGCAAGGGGAAAGGAAAGAGGAGGAGGGGAGAACATGGCTTTGACCTTGGAGTCTGGAAATGTTACACTTTAAATCACTGAAATTTTCAAAAATAATAAGATGCCTCGGGACAAGTCACCTTTCCTCGACAAAATAAAACCCCGGAATGAATATATGAATGAAAAGAACTAACAAAGAAACAGCAGGAGAAATAAAGTTTTGTGGAAAAGTAATCAGGCGGTCATGAAGGTCTTGTTTTCAATTTGAGCTGCTCTGATCACGTAATATTACACTTCACAGAGGCCAGTGCCCTTGGCCACATAGCACACTTATTCCAGACAAATTTCAAGACATTTTGAACTTGCCTTTTTTTGTTGTTGTATAAATTTGAATGGATTTACAACAACTGTTCAAGTGGTCTTGAACATTTTTAAAGAGATAGTTTGCCCTAAATGAAAATTATGTCATCATTTACCCAAGCTCAACTTCTTTTCCAACCTGTATGCCTTTCTTACTTTCAAAATATGATTTACTCAGTATTTTGTACCCCATTTACTTACATTGTACAGTCAATTTCTGTGTTCTGCAGAAGAATCAAAGGCATTGTGAATGTCGTGAGGGTGGGTAAATGAAGCCCATTTTCATTTTCAGGTGAACTATCCCTTTCTATCTGGATATACTGACATTTATTGATGCATGGAATACTGAGATTTACAGTAGAGATTTTCTTGGGGCTTGACGCTCTTCTAAAACATAAAACTCCGGCACACCATCAAAGTCTTCCAGGGTGTCTCTAATATTGCTTGGAGTGTCATAGTGAAGCACTCTCTCTCTGACAGTGCATCTCCAAGATGACAAAATCCATCCTCCTGTATTGATCAGTTATTCTACTATCCCCCGCTGGCTACATCTCACGCTCCTCCCCGACTGGCTCCCTATTGATCTTTAGCAGTGATTGGTCGAGCGGTAATTTGAGACGGACATTGACGGATGGATAGCAACTGTTTTTCTTTCCTCTCATCCTCATTTCCCAGGGTGATGAAGTCATAATGCAAGTGACACTGCCAGACTGAGACCAATTGGGTGAACAATAACCTTTAAAGCCAATAGAAACTGTCTGTACTGAAAGGGACTCCTCTTGTCCTTTACTGACACCCCATGGGTGTCTACTGGATGGTCCTCATAAATACAAACACTCAGTAATGGCTCAAGATCCTGTGCTTGCCAGTTGCTGACTCAAGGGATTTGGCAAGAATGCAGTGGGCTGACCAAACTAAACAAAAAATGGGTTTGGGAGAAGAGTGGCCTAATAACTAATCAAATCATTACTGTTGACAAGTACATGAAAGGATGTAATATGAATAATGACTGTGTGCCCCATCAGTAAAGAATGATACAATTATCAAATGAAAATGTAACGATGTTCTGAGGTTTATAAACTGATTCTTTGATCTGAAATTGGAGGACACGTTAAGAGTAAGTAAATGGCAGATTGATACTTTATCCAAGGTCATTAAATACCATTTAGTATTCATTACATTCCTGCTTGCGCTTGATTTTTTTAATAAGCCTACTGTATATTTTATTGTTCAGTACTGCATGCATTAATAAATTCAGATCCTGACAAATTTGCCCTGCCAAGACTCTGGTTTCATTTTTATTCTGTCCTTTGTGTGTTTGCTTTTCTTTTGCCATGTGGTTGCCCTGTTTTAGCTGATGGTATTGTTCAATCAATGTGACTGCTTGTGAATTACACACCTGTTAGCCTTTTCTTCCTCTTCGCTGGAAAAGCAAAGGGCTACTAAGCACTGAACCTGTTAGAACAGAGTTGCAGTAAGAAGTCCTTGTTTACACTGTAAAAAAATTAAAATTTGTTTTTTCAGAATTTTCTCACAAAAAGTTTATTAACACCAGTCTGGGAGATTTAAATCCTACTAGAGGCAGAGATGGGCATAAATACATAGAAATGTATTTAAATACGAATACAAAAAAAATTTATTAAAACACAAATACAAATACAAACAGTATTTTGTATTTTGGAAATACAAAATACAATATGAAATTGGCCATCAAGTGCAGGCATCCCTATTAGGCTGAAATATATCTGGACATATTCTAAATGCAAAACAAAAACATTTAAATGTGTACTACTG
>JAUCMU010000027.1:4733923-4750207 GCA_032275025.1 Enteromius treurensis | reverse complement strand
CCCGACAACATAGCTTCTAGGATCATTCAGGCACTCAAACCCCTCCACCACGGTAAGGTGGCGATCCAAGGAGAGGTCAAATATACCTTCATGGTTAATTTAATAGGCATCTCTAACATTCTCCCACAAAAACATTAAAATAGTGTAGGTTAGTGTACAATGTTTTATAACAATAATTTATTCTATTTAGAGTCCTTTCATTCATTTAACATATTTATATTGGGGACATCAAAGTTATTTGACATATTAAAAAAAGTTACTTTCCCTAGTAATTAGTTTATTTTATAATGATGTAACTCAGTTACTATTTGTGAGAAGTAACTAGTAACTATAGGTAATTACTTTTTTTAAAATAATGTGCCCAACATTTGTTGTCCGTCATTTACGAGGCATGATGCAATGCACTCATAAAAAGAACTATGTCATGATCATCAGTAATTCTGTCTCCACTGGATCAACAAATGGCGGCTTTTTAATGTGTTTTATTGTTTTGGTGTCATAGCGCCGGGACGCAGCATCAAGTTATAATAAGGGGTGGGTCATTTCCATCAGACGGTTGAGGTATTAAGCTTAAACTGCATAAACACATTGCGTTACACCAAATACACATAATAATGTTCTTTTTTGCAACATCATATGACCCCTTTAACATTTGAAGAACCTTTCAAAAAAGCTTATTTGTGTCGAAAGTTGGTTCTTTAGATTACAAAGAATGGAACCAAGAATGGTTCTTTTATACCATCGCTATAAAGAACCTTTTTAAGCATGTTAATGCAAACATATAAACCAATCCAGCACTAGAACGCTCTGCTATCACTCACACATCGAGCACAACAAGAGGCATTCAGAGCACTCGTGCTTCACATTGTATGACAGCTGGATCTTTCATCTGCAGCAGAAATCCACGGACTGAAGGTACAACATCACACGAGCACAAAAGAAGCGGGCTCCGCTCCTGGCAGCCCACAGGAGAGACAGAGGAGAGCAGAAAGGTAGCAATCAATATTGAAACACAGAAATTAAGCATTTAAATCACTAATTAGGGAGTAGACTGCTCTTCACACCTGTACGGCGTTAAGCTTGCCAGCATCACACATCTGTCTGTGCGCACCTGCCAAACACCTGCCTCCAGCTCAATGCTGCCTGATTACAGCGCTCTCGCTCATTACTGCCTCTGCGAGAGAGAGTGCTGATCCCAGAGCAGCTGTCTGAGGAAAGAGCGCACCGTTCACGGCCATGCGCTGATCCCGGAGCAGTGGATTCACATGGATGCCTCCTTTATGCCTCGGTTCCTGCTCTTCACTCGCATAGGCCGGAGCAGACGGATTATGTCCCGGATCACAGCTCGCTCGCTCGCTCTCTCTCTCTCTAGCGCGCGCACTTGCACCAAATTCCTCCCTGTGCGATTTGCATATGTAATTTCGGAAGCTGAAGGGGTGATAGGGGAGCGTGTCTTTCTTTTCTTCACCTCTCCACGTCTTTTTTTATCCCTCTCTCCCACCTGTCACCATAAAACCTCTTTCTTCACTCTCTGTTCTGCTGCCGGAGCTCGATGCTTTACATTATGCTCAGGCGATGGAAGAAAAGCGTGCGATTGAAGTCGCATCTGAACGGGAAACTTGGATGACTGCGTTCGGCGTAACAGCCAGCAACATTGTAGTCTAGAAAACCAAACATACTCTAAAATACTTAGTGTCTATCAAGCAGCCTCTTCAGTTTGATAGCGCTTTCACAATGAACTCAGTTTCAAAGCATTCAACGATGGTTCTACTCTAGAAAATGAACTATAGCACGTCATCAATATTTCTACTCTAAATGAAAAAGATTCATTAACTGTGCGATCTAGAATTCTTACCATCCAACAGCAAACACCACTTCACTATACAATTAGGGCTGCAACAAAGAATGGATTAAATTGAAAAAAATCGATTACTAAAAGAGTTGGCAACAAATTTCAGAATCGATTTGTTGTGTCACATGACATGGAGAAATTTTATTATTTTTAAAAAAGCAAAAAAAAAAAAAAAAAAACTTATACCTGATATATAAAAAAAAATAGATGTCAAGTAACTTCATACTGTTAAATTCTGACAAAACAGAGGTGTTAATTATCGGACCTAAAAACCCCACACATAATAATCTAGACCACTGTCTAACACTTGATGGCTGCTCTGTTAGTTCTTCTTTATCAGTTAGGAACCTAGGTGTGCTGTTTGATAGCAATCTTTCATTTGAAAGCCATGTTTCTAGAATCCACTACTTGATAATGTTCAGTGCTTTGCTACAATCTGTATTGTTAAAAGCACTATATAAATAAAAGTGATAGCTTGATTGAATGATTGATTGTGTGTGTGTCAGTGTGAGAGTTTGTGTGTTGTGTGCGTCTGCAGCGTAGTGTAGAGAACAAGTTCTGACATTCAAACAAATCCTATTAAATTTTCTGATTTGTATTGTTCTTTTTTATTAACGTTCTTTTTTTATGTATCGTTCTTTTTTATATGTTATTAATTATTTATTGTTCTGGCAGCTCAGATGGCACTTTATAAAAAAAAAAAATCTATATATTTGGCAAATGTAAAGCATACATGTGTATGTTTTTTGTATTACTCCATTTTTATTTAATTTTATTATTATTATTACAACAGCTCAAGGAGCAAGATGTTTGTGCACTTTTTTAAAGATTTTAGATATGGTTTAGAATAAAGGGTAGGAAATGAATGCTTTTCTTGTTTTTGTTTTTTTATCCGATTCACCATTTAATAAAAAAAATAATCGACAAATTAATTGATTATTAAAATAATCATTAGTTGCAGCCCTATATATAATACTAACTATCCATCATCTAACACCTTCTGTATTCTAAAAAGCATTCATCTAAACCACCGATCTCAACAAATTTCTAAAGGGGCCACATAACTACAGTACTTAGAGTATGTGTATGTATGTATTTACTCACATTAACATTTTACATTATTTACTTGCTTACATTTTTATAGAATGTTTTCATTTATTTATTTATTCAATCATTCAACAAAAATAATTTTAGAACTACGTTAAAGTACTACAATGCAAACTGACATAATGTTTTAACCTTTTATGTAAGTTTTGTTTGTATTGAAGAAAATAATAGTTATTGCAACTTCTTAAATCACAAAATCAGCAGAGACTTCAATTTAAAGTTCAATATAATCATACGTCTTGCATTTTATAAACTCATTTCTATAACACACATTTGTACTCTTGAGCACAATCCTTCATCAGCTGACACCCTTGACTTTCTAAAACACTACAAATATCAAATCAAATGAAAACTAATGAAAAGATCCTTCTTGCAAACATTACATGTTGCATTATAGCTGTACAATTTACTCTTTTCAAATTTTATTTTTCTAAATAGAAAATGTTACATTCAATAAAAAATAAATAAATAATAATAATAATAAAATAAATTAATTATTTTGTTGTGAGGCCACTGAAAATAATAATTAAACAAAAATTATTGTTGTTGATCCCTGACTTCTGTGCTCTGGATTGGCTTTCATTATAGAAATAGTTAAAATTATGTCATCATTTACTATTTTGGGTCACTATTTACTTCCATAGTAAGAAAAAAAAAATACTATGGTAGCCAAGGGTGACCTAAAATAGTCTGGTTACAAACTTTCTTCAAAATCCATTCTTTTGTGTTTGGCAGAACAAAGAATTTCATACAGGTTTGAAACTACTTGAGGTTAAAAATTTTACTTTTTGGGTGAACAATTCCTTTATGCACCATCTTTTCAGTCCAAAGTTCATCAGTCAGCTTCACTGTGAAACTGTGAGATGGCCCATCATTAGGCACTACTAGACTCTAGTCTGTTAGTGCACTCTAGAACACAGTTCATTAATCCATTACTCAGGATTAATTTTACTGTACTGTAGTTTTATACAAACACAATAATGAGCCAGATCCTTTTGTCCAAAACCTGGACTGCTTGTGTGTGTGTGAGTGTGCATCTGATATTTATCACCTTACAGGGACCAATCGCCCCAACAAAGATAGGAATACCAGTAAATGTTGACCTTGTGGGGACATTTGTTAGGTCTCCATGAGGAAACAAGCTTATAAATCACACAGAATTAGGTTTTTTGAAAATCTAAAACTGCCAGTAATTTCCTGTAAGGGATAGGTTTAGGTGTAGGGTCAGTGTAGGACAATACCACATCCAGTCTGTACAGTATAAACACCATTATGCCATTATTCTGGTAATTTCCAGTTTGCTGCTAAACACAGTTGGCTTCAATGCCATTGTTTTCTGTCCTCTTCTTTAGCAGCGCAGGACCCACCAGCATTATGTTTAGAGGTTAGGAAGCTGACAGGCCTCAACAGCTGGTATTTTCTCATCACTACAAAATACAGTGCTATGGCTTATTCTTGGCCTGAGATGGTTAAATCGCTGGTGAAGTGTGTCTCATGTCTGCTTTACATCAATCAACCTGAAACCTGCTCACATCCATGTGGAGAAAACCCCTTATGGTAAGCCATTCTCGAGATTCGCCTTCAAGGGCACTGCTCACCAGAACTCCTTGTTCCTGGCTCCACCAAACATTTACCAAATGTGTCGAGTGACTTTTCACTGACTGATGCTCTTCTGGAAGCATTGACCCAAACATCCGGTTCTACACTTGTAGTGCTTGTAGTGCTAAACACGCTCACGGCTCCTCCATTTGAACCTCCTGTGATGGTGAATTTGTGCTTTCTCTCTCTAAAGGCAATGCTGTTATTCGCTTTGACTTCAGTGAAGCACACTGGACACCTTCAGGCCCTGTTAGGCCATGACTCTTGTCTGGAAATTGGGCCTGCCTTCTCGAAAGCCTAAGGTTTCAACCTCTCCCTGGAGGACTCAGGTGCTAACCGTGTCTGCCTCTCTCCTCCCCCTCTGCAGAAATCACACATGCTTAGTGCTGCACCAACACCGGTACAAGCTTGTTCAAGCACAACAGAACAGAGCTTTGTTTGCTTTGGAGGCTGCTCCATAGGTTTGACTGTCTTCAAGCAGAGTTGTTCTCGTTTGGTTGTGGATTCCACCAATGATAGGACTTCCTCCTGACCCTCTGTAAATAGTCTTGAGGTAATTAGTCAACCACTGAGTATTCACACATTTTTGACTTCAATCACAGCAGCATCAAAACCAGCAAAAGGACCAGCTTAAACCAGCATCCCAGCTTCAAACCAGTTTATTCAGCAGGGTTTCAGACATACACAAATATTAGCCAATCCGCAGTAAATCACCTGTTTCCGGTGAGCGTGATTTCACAAGTACAAGATATTCCTGGATCAACATTCCAATCAACCAATCAGATTTGAGGGACAATTTTTCTGGAAATATCTGTTTTAGGCTTAAGTTTAGGGTAGGTGTTATTAACCAGCCATCATTTCCCACTGATTTTAGGTAGGGTTAGGTTTAGAGGTAGGGATTGGGATAAATCTATATTTTCAGACAGTAATGTTGATCCAGGATCAACAAAAGATGTTTGTCCGGGATCATGTCTTTCTTGGCATAATCATGGCCACCCCTGTTTTCGAATGGAGCGTCAATTAATACACAAAGCCCTAGATCACTGACTAGCTACGCAATAGTGTTGCGGGTGATTCATGTACGATACTGAACCCAATATTGCATAACTAGTCAGTGATCTACGGCTCTGTGTATTAACTGCTGCTCCATTTAAAAACAGCTGAGGGAGATTTACCACTAATGAAAAGGTACTGTCTGCAACGTCAGCAGTGCAAAGGTCTCAAACCCAACCACCAAACTCATTCCTAATGTTTAGGCCGAGACTGCCATACTGTTAAATTAATTTGTAACTAGTCTAGTCTACTAACACTCAGAGTAGGCTACTAGTAGAATAAGTTGACATGCTGGCATAGTTTATGATAGTCAGTATGATGTATGTTGTGGAGCCATCATAATAAAGTGTAAGAAGATATTTCACAGACAGCCTACTAAAAATCTAATGACTGCTAGTTAGTTGAAAGGTTACTTACTGTTTGTAAAATGTCTAAAGTGGACTATCAGAATAAAGTGTTACCCTTATAATAATTTGAAAGATTTTTACTAATTGAACACTTCAAGGGTACATTTTTCAAGTTTCGAAGGCACAAGAACCTGTTTTGAAAGAGGGTGGACCCACCTTCATTCTGCCTTTCTGTCTCAGTGAGCAAGGAGACAGCAACAGATAAACCACATTCTGTGTTTCCAGCTCGATGGGAAGGAGACACTAACAGAGTCAAGTTCTGACCATCAAGAAAAGACACAGCAGTACAGCAGAGGTTGAGCTCTTGCGAGGGAAACCGTGTATATTTCCTATGGCTGCGTTGTAGCTGCAAAGGACTCCAGCTTGGACTGACAGCTTCTGGCTCTTCCAGTTCCTTCAACAGCACAGACTATAGTCCACAAAGGAGCCCTGCACCAGCAGATACTGTCTGACCCACACAGCTCCTCAGAAACACAGCCAGTGTTCAGAGGATCCTGTGTCCACTCATCTCACCCAGCTGACCCCTTTTCAACCACAGAAGTTCAGCATTCTCCGACTGTGCCCTGCCCTCTGCTTCACTGGTGGACTGTGTGGAAGGTAAATATAAATGTAACAAAATTATTACCTTGGCAGTAGGTTATAATCGCAGCGATGTTTATCTGACTTTAGCTTAGCAAAAGTTTAATTATTATATTATGTAATGATAAATAAGCATTTATTTATTGTCATTAAGTGGTTTCCCATAAGAAGTGTTACTATACTGCTGTGTTCAGTTTAACAGCACTGCATTTATACATTCACATCATAAAGTTAATTTGGTACTTTTTGGTTATTAGTTTTATTATCCGTGCAGTTCATACTAAAATGTGCACAGCTAAAAAAATGTCCTAAGAATGTTTTTCTGATGTTCCCATGAAGTTATGAAAACATTTTTAATGTTTTTTAATGTAATTCAAACGTTAAGGAAACATTCCATTTTATCATATTGCAACATTTTTGGAATGTTATTTTGAATGTTCTCTGAACGTTCGGAAACAAATAGTACATTTAAAAAACGCTTGCATTTAGACGAATGTCAAACTAAAATGTTTCAAGAAAAGGGTTCCACAAATGATGTATAAATAATGTTTTTATGTGAACATTTGACAAAGTTAAACATTTCAAGGATTTCTGGAGAACATTATTAAGACCAGATAACTCTGAATAAACCTTCTGTTAACTTTACCTAAAAAGTTTGTTCATAACTTGATTAGTCAGTCATTTATTTATTTCTTTAGATGTATTTAATCTATGGTTAATAAATGTCGTTTTTCCTTTAGCTGGTGTCCTGGGGTTAAAGAAGGGAGGGTTCATCTGATACACTTAAACCACTCCTTAAATGATGTGTGAGTTCAAAGATCTCTACGTCATTTGTGACTTGAGCACCAATCAGGAAACCTCCCAGAATTAAGTGTGTATGTGTGTGTGTTTTCACATCGCATATTTTTCCGTTTGAGGACCTCACCAAAAAGCTGCATTTGGCCCTAGTCAGTAATGTGTGTGTGTGTGTGTGTTTTGGTTTTGGGGTGTGTGTTGGGGGTGGGGGTGTTGATGGGGTTTCCAGGAGTCAAGGAGATGGGAGTCCTCAGGGCTGTCTGGCAAACTTTTTCCCAGAGCAGGGGGAGCGGGTGAGGAAAGGGAGGAGAGAGAGAGAGAGAGAGAAACAGGGCAGTCTGGGAGAGACGTGGATGGAGGGTAAGGTTTGGCCGCTGGCAGGTGTCTACCCCCCACCACCACATCCACGCCGCTCAACCTGGTATAGTGCATGTAGGTGTGGGATTGACTGTGCTGATTAGAACAAGAGGGGTTTGTCCCACAATTTTACATATCTATCCACTAACATTAACATTTAAGAAAGAGAGACAGCGGGGTAGTAACTGATTACATGTAATACGGATTACGTCATTAAATTCGGTAACAATTTAGAATAGGGAACAGCCCTCACTGTTAACTAGTTGTTTATTAGCATGTCTATTATTAACATATTGGCTGTTTATTAGTAGTACATAAACTTAACAACTACCTTACTAACTAGCAGTCAGTTATCAGTTTATTGAGGAAAAAGTCAGGGTTTGTTAATAGTGGGAATTTGACCCTAAAATAAAGATTAACTACTTGGTAATAAGATTATACTAGTATTTTAAAATACATTTGTGGGCAATGCCTGACATCATTCAGGAGGCACAGTTTGCATGTTTTTTTTTTTATTTTGATCTAAATTAATGTCCCAGTTTTGGTTAAATAAACATAACTTACAGTACACTACAACAATAAACACCTATATTGTATATATATATATATATATATATATATATTCATTTACAGTGTACTGTAATTAACAGTCTATTTATTAATATCTATTATAAATATTTTAAATCAGTTTAGTGTTTTAAAGCGTTTTACATTTATTCCAAAAATAATAACTCAAGGCAGTGATGATTTATGCATTATATTTTACTGGTAACAATTTATTTGAGGGTTTCTTGACTATTTGCTTAGCAGGCATATTACTAGAATATTAACTATTTATCAGTAGTAATTAAGCACACATTACTGCCTTATTCTACATCCTTAATCCTCCCCAACTAACCCTAACCCTACCTAAACTTAACAACTACTGCACTTACTATTGAGCAGCAAATTAAGAATTTATTGAGTGAAAAGTAATAGTTAACGTGTTCAAGTGTTACCACTGTATTTATGAACTGAGGTCCAGCTGTTATTTCCATAATAAACTCATTTTCAGATCATCAGTCATTGTTGATATTGGTCGGAGATGCTGATTGCTAATTGCTCTCTAACCCCACAAATCATGTTTTCAGGTCATCTGAAGTTTGATTTAGCGTTGACGAAGTGCTGATATATAAGTGTATGTATTGCTTACTATTGATTTAGACTTAAAACATTAAGGTGGGCATTCCAAATGTGTTGCAGCATGCATTGCTATGATAAGATAAAGACAGATGACAGGAAACTTTGAGCACCACAGCAGTTCAGTGTCACAATAGCTTTCTCTGCCACCATAAGAACTCTTTTTCCAGTTTGTAGTCTCTCTGACATCATTCAGATGAATACATCAGCACCAGAAGGCCTCCACAGAAACATCAATCTCTACATATTCATCATCGCCTGTTTGGACCACAGAAACAAAGCTGAAGAGCAAGCTCTTACGAAGAAGTGACTTCCATAATGTGCTTTATTTTTGCAAACTAATTTAGTACTTAATATACTAAAACCTATTATTTAGTACTTTTGAAGTTAAATAAGTGTACTCAACTATGCTATTTTGGGACGCTACGAATATGAACTAAAATACACTTTTAGCATACTACTGTATCTCAGTATTTAAAAAATGTATTTAGTTACCTCTTACGGTGTAAATCTTTCATACACTAGATATTAATTGATTTTAAATATGTTCTCATACACCCCAACATAAATTAATTCTTTTGAAATGAACTTAAATTGCAATTAACAGCAAGGACTTTAAGTAAATATTGACATTTCTTTATTTTTTGGGCCTGTGATTGATTAACAAATTTCAACTTATCCTTTTAATATTTACTGTGTCAAAATAATTCATCAAAAAAATCTAATCATGGCCAATTGTGGCATCATTTCAGGCACACCAAATAAATCTATTTATAAGGAGACATCAAGAGCATGCTTGAGATGAGAAATGAGTAAGTGTGATGAAAACAATGAAAAATCAATATAAATATGTCTTGTGTGGACAATATGTTTGTGTATATTAATTTCAAGCCAAGCTGTAAATCTCTCCATTTTTGACGAACAGCTTTCAATAACCTTTTTTTTTTAAAGGCATTTGGTATGACTACATTTGTCAACATTGTGGTGTAAAGGATGCCTTTTTTATTAGAAATTAAATAAGCAGTGAGAACACTGTGGTATGTGATATGACTAAATGTTTTTTTTTTACATAAAGCAAACTGTGAAAGCTGACTGACTCACTCATCTGTAAATATATTATATGGTCACTACGAACACAACTATCCTGGACGAGGGGAGAAAGAACCCAAAGATAGCACCAAAAGACCTCCAGACAGTTCTGCAAACTCTGAAAGTCTTTATTCATGTGTCCACTATCAGAAAAACACTGAGTGGTGCCCATGAAAGGACACAGGAAACCACTGCTGCCAAGAAATACAGAGGCATGTCTCAGGTTTGGCCAAAACCAGCCAGATGTTCCACAACGCTTCTGGGAAAATGCTTTGTGGACGGTCAAGACAGGAGATGGCAACCTTTTGGCAATAAATCCCTTCTTTTAGAAGAAGAAGGGCACAGCACACCAACTCCAAAGCCTCTTCTACAACTCTGAAAGAGTATCAGGGTTCATACAGTATCTCAGGATCTGGACACTTTGCAATAAAGGAACAATGCAGTCAAGACATTTAACAGGAGAATACCAGGGCATACTGCACAAGCTTGAGTGAAGCAACAAGACACTGAGCCAAAACTCATAAGTAAACCATCTGAACAATGTCTGCAGAATCCTGACCTGATTCAGTTCAGATGCTGTAAAAAAAGGTCCAGAATCGGTCATTATAAGCGGCTACAGAAAATGGGATGGATGTTGTCTTCTGAGAAAGGTGTATTTACAAGTGATACCTGCTAAATTCCACCCTGAACTGTGAAGGATTACTCAAAAAAAAAAAAAAAAGTATTCAATGTGGAATATTACACATAGATATTTTAGATATTTATCCAGAACTTATTATAAAACTATCTTTTATTGCATTTTAAAAGGACTTTGTGGTAATAGTTTCAAGTTCATATACAGCCACATGTCTAACTAAAATGCATGCATGTCATGAATATTAGTGCATATTTCTGAACTGAAATTAATCAATTAAACATCTTTTCATTAAACAATCTGTTATAAAGGGGCTGAGCTCTTCGAGTGTATCCCATTTTATTGAATAGTGCTTTTAGAAAAAAATAAATCTATGCAATACTTATTTGTTGCATTATCACTAAATCATAGCTAGGTTTAAAATGTTGAATAATGCACAATTAAATAATCACTATATATCCAGTACTGACCTATACCAATAAATGTGATGCTGCCAAGATGTCAATATTAGAGGGAAGCCGTATCATATTTTTTTCAGCTGATGCTCTCCTTAAATCTCTTTCAGCAGGAAAAGCACCAGTAGTTTGTGTTCTCTTTTGTAACTTTACTTTTTTGTCTTGTGCAATCTTGATATGAAGCATTTTTGGACATATTCCACCGAAACACAGTTTTTTATTTCAAAAGTAGCTATATGTTTAGCAGCAAGAACACTTATTCAGTGTCAACAACATGGCATGACATCCACTAATTTCATTCATAAATGTTACTAGGCAACCAGCAGTTGGAATGCCTACTAGCGAGTGGACACTCTAGGGAGCATGGCTGTGTGACGATGCCTGATGGCCCGTCTTGAAGCATAGCTGGGGGTTGCTTTACAATAAACCTAATCATGCACTAATTACTTAGCATTGCCTATCAAGTGCCTGTTATAAACATTGAAGCAGGCTATAGGAACAGTCATAAATTCAAATGACGTGTTTTGAAAGTGTTTAGAACTTTCTGTCAGAAAATCAATTTCGGGAACACTCAGTTATTAATTTAACAAAACCATCTTTATTACGGTTATATAAGTGCTGTCAAATGATTCATTGCATCTAAAATAAAAGTTTTTGTTTACATAATATAAAATATGTGTACTGTGTTTATTTATTATGTATATATAAAGACACACAAATGCATTATATATATAGGGTTATATATTTATATTCTTATATATAAATATATTTAATATAAACATAACATATTTAACACATTTGTATTTTTTTATATATATACATAATAAATATGCGCACACATAATGTAAACAAAAAAGTTTATTTTGGATGTGATTCATCACAAATAATCATTTGAGAGCATTAAATTATATATATTACTAGACAAAATTTAGATTTATTATTCTGAAGAAACACTCAATTGCTAAATGTCTAATATTTGGTAACACTTTAGCATAGAGAACACGTGTTAACTATTAACTACAACTTTTCCTTCAATGAAATCCTAATTTGCTGCTTATTAATAGTTAATCATCTAGGTATTGTAGGATTAGGGATGTAGAATAAAGTCACGTGGAATAAGGCATAATATGCAATTAATTACTTCTAATAAATGGCTGATATTTTAATAACAAGCATACTAATAAGCAACTAGTCAAGAGACCCTAAAATAAAGTGTTACCTAATATTTATAAACATAAGTGACTCTGGAAATAAAATAAAAAAGACATCTAGGGCTCCCTCGAAGCACTTTCTTGCCAAACTTTTGTCTAAAAAGCGTAAACAGGTTTGATTGGGTGCGTTCCACTTGGATTCCACCCGAACACCACGCTCAAACTTTTTTTTCGCTCAGCTTAATGAATTACTAAAAAGTATGTGGCGTAACTTTGAACAACTTTGAAAAGTAGCAACCGAAACAGGACTAATTGAAAGTTCTTATCTAATGGCTTTCTTTACAGGTCTGCTTCCCGAGAACGAGACTCGGCTCATAGGCTGCACCTTGGGTTATGTCTATCTTTGAGCTTCTTCTCCCGAAAAAAGAACATTATGCTGATAGATATTTCATTGCACAGCCCTGTGACTGCGAGCGATCCTTATGCTAATCTGTGAAATGTTAACATTTGAATTATTTTAAAATGTTAAGATCTTTTTTTCTCTCCCCCCGCCCCCACCAAACTCCAAGGGAAAAAAACGGGTCTGAGTTCACCCCTTTCTCCTTCCATCTCCCTCATTCTCTTTTTTCCTCCGCTGCGTTAGATAGAGAGTAACCTTTCAGGGGGTGTCGCGCCCCGGGGTATCTATTCAATACCACTGTGCCCAGGCAGGCGGGCTTCTCTCTTTTCGTCTCTCTTTCTTACCTCAGGAAAGAGAGCGGGGAGAAAAAAAAGTGGGGAGGAATGTTTATTAACACCTCCGCCGGCTCACTTGGCCCCGCTGGGGTGACCTGATTATCGCCTGTCTGTAATTATGCTGAAACCAGAGGTGTGCTGCTCTTCATGTGGGGGTCCTGATTAGGGAGGCGAGGCGTTCTCGGCGTCTACCCAAGAGCCTTGATGAGTATTAACACAGGAGTCCTGTTGTTTGTGCTGCTTTGTTGTTAGGTATATATGCTCATCAGGCAGATGATACCTAAGGCGGGAACTTTGAGCGTCGGAGGGTGCAGGTGGAGTGAAAGGTATTATTGTGCTGCTTTTTTAGGGTTTATTTTGTTTTGTACGCTCCTGCACCGTGAGCTCCTTTGTCTGCCGCTGTTTTGTGAAAGCAGAAAATCAAATAGCAGATGGAAGTTTGCCAAATTCCAACGCTGCCGCGAACAAAGAGCGAAACTTTGTGCATGTCTGAGTCGTGTTTAAGCCGCCGAACAGACAGGTGTGCCTTCAGATGTGTGGAAATCTTGATAGTGTTTGTTATCAGACAGTGTATATGTATAGGAAGCTCACATATGTGTGTTGTGAACTTATTCACATTATATTCCCCATACTGTTATATCTCTTCTGTTTCTGAAGAATCTATGATTGGTTTTAATTGTGGATTTGTGGTAAATACTAATTCTCCTGAACTCTTTGTCACTTGTGAGAGTACAGGCTGTGTTTTGACTGCAGTGCACTTCTCAGACGTGTGCTGCCATCTACTGGCTGCTGGGCCGAAGGACGCTGTTTCTGGATGTTGATATTCGTGCTCTGAATTAGTGTAAGCTAACTTTAATTTAACCCATCCGGTTAATAAATCCAGTAATACCACTTTAATATCATACGTAAATGTCAAGGAATAGGTGATATTTTTTGTATTTTTTTATTTTGTTTGTATTATGTTTTAAGATCAGTCAGTTTCTTTCAGTAGAAATATATTGCAAATATGATTTAATCTGAAACAATATTCTCATCAGTTTTCTATATATTTGTGACACTAACCTAATTTTACCAAGTGCAACATGTCCCTGGTTCAACATCATTGTTGACCCTGGAGCAACATAGTGATTAACCAATCAGATTTGAAGCAACAGTTCATAGTTTTGTGAAGTTTAGGCTTACAATCAGTGTTTGGCACTTGTACATCAGTGTCGGTCACAGTGGGACACATCGAACTCAGGACGGGCTTATTTGCAGCTTAAATTTCTCTCTCTCTCTCTCTCTCTCTCTCTCTATATATATATATATATATATAAATACACTAAATGAACATAAATTAATAAGGGGTATTTCAAGGTCATTATTTCTACTGATCATAGTCAGGGTTATGGATTTTTGTGAAAACTGAATGAAAGTTTGTTATTTGACCAGCAATGTCCTAGTAATCACTCATAACACCCCATGCTGCTTCTGTTCACTTTTACAAATATGCTAACTGTGCCTCCAAGTGAAGTCATTTTTATTTGAACGGCACAATTGATGTTGTTTTAAATCAGCTTCACAGACAATTGTGCTTTAATATCAAACTGAGCAAGTCCAAAGAAAAACACTCCATAACTTTTTTAGGCAATTAAAAAAAAAAAAAGCATCTTGAGTGAATATGCTATTTTATCATTTATTATCCAATCCCCCAGTTCTATGCTTAAGCCTAGTACCAGACTAAAATGTAAATCTGAGCAGTTTCTACTGAAAGATTTTAAAACATCACGTTAGCATCTCTGTTTTGTCTTACGTTGCACACCACTAATGCTTTTTTCTAAGGCATGTTTATAAAAATTACTTGATTTTTATATAGTATTATATACTATAATGATATCAATAACATTTGAAGCAGTTTTATGCTGGAAGTAGTCAGTGCAGCATCCCTCCCTCTCTGATTTATGCGGTCCTGTGATGATTTATATTTGGTTGAAATCCATCTTAAAGATTTATTTGCAGGTGGTCCCTTATTGACTGGCTGCTATAGACTTTAGTTCACACAGTTGTCTTTTAATAATACAAATTATGATGTGGGATTAGGATATGATGACTTAGAGTTGGAGTTCATAGCATTTCTAGGAGTAAGTCACAGTGATGCCAAACCTACAGAAATGTGTAGATAAAATTATAGGACTGATAGGATACCTTTTTTGGATCTGATCAGAACTTAGCAGCTTTTTTATCCAGCTGCAGCAGGTTTATACAGACTGTAGCACACTCAGACCACTCAGGCATCAGGCAGTGGTCAGTTTTCATAATGAAAAACACTATTTTTCCTTTCAGATGAATCTTTTTACATTGTTCTACATTGTCTGTCATCAACTAGACTGTCAAAATAAATTTTTCAATTAATACCTGATTTAGTATTTTACATTATTAGTATTTTGCAGTCAATTATTCAGGTATGTGAATATAAAGTTTGGAGAAAAAATGTATTGTTTCAGTTGCTGTGTTCTTCCCATGTTTTAATATTGTCTAGATTCTAGATTCAGAACTTTCCCATCCTCAGACTCAGAATTATGTATTTTTATGGTAACACTATTAAAGCACTGCATTTGTAATCAACAGACTAAATTACCATGCAATATTTATTATACAAATTCATGATTAATAAGCTCATGAACTTTTGTAACATGAATAAAAATGATTTTAAATGAATGAATAGCATTTTTTCCATCACTCATATACATGCAGATGATCATTTGGTAACACTTTCTGTAAAGCCTGTATTTCTAATACATTATCAGGGAATTATTAAGGCATTATAATAAATGTAAAATGCTTTATAAATAACTTTGTGATATGTTGTATCATCTCATGAATATTTACATATTTATTTGCCAATATTTTAATTCATGATATTATAGTAACATATTATAGTATATGAACATTTAATTGTTTCACTTATTTAACCAACAGGTTTTAGGGAACGTGAAGATGTCTAACATGTACATCTAATACATAAAAATATTTCATAATAATCCAATTCATTGCAACCAATTTGTAATGGGAGTCAGCTTACCCCATGTCATGCCCATGGACTGTCTGTGTGTTTACCTCCTCACATGCTCCCTGTTACCCAGTTTCTCCCATGTGTGACTGTCTCCATTGGTTCAGATGCATCTCATTAATTATCTAGTGTAGTCCTGTATTTAAACTCACCTGTGGGTACCAAGGTGTCACGCCCCTGCACTATTTGTTGTTGGTTTTCCCCATGTGCTCAGTGTGACCTAGTTTAGTTAATTGTTCATTG
>JAUCMU010000027.1:4697669-4710533 GCA_032275025.1 Enteromius treurensis | reverse complement strand
CGCCTATATTCACTGAAAATGTCCTTGCTGTAATATATGTTTTAAACCAATTCAAAACATTGCCTGAAAGACCTATACATTTTTCCAGTCTATTTATTAAAATAAATCAACCGACTGCACAATTAGCTAAACGAGGTCAGGCGACTGAGAACTTTGTTCAGCCAATGGTTTTAGGGTTTAAGCAAGTGAGAAAACTCTGAAGAGTGCAGAGGCTTGGTGTGGCCGACGAGAGCTTGAAAATATTTCCTGTGTCTTGAACTGAATTATTTTTTGAGATAAGAGAGCAATTTGATTCCAGACATCAGCAAAGACAAACAAACACAGACAGAGCAGTGAATTACTGATGGCTGGACACGAGACGATGGGCATGTTCACATGCACAATACACCTGCTCACAGCTAAAATAAATTGGTTTACCATACAACAACGGATTAACATACAAATCTACAGACGAACAATCACGTGTATGTGTGATTTTTAAAACGATCTTGATTTGCATGTCATTTTATCATTTAAATGTCCCTGATAACATTTCTTGGTAGTCACATTTTGTCACTAATTGGCAATGCCTTTTTAAACTGATACAATCAGCTATCATTAATAGACACGCCCCTTACTGCTCATTGGCTACAAGCAGGGTTCGAAATTAACACTCGCCAAATGCGAGCATATTCTCTGTCGGGTGAGTTAAATTTAAAGCGCCATCCGCCACACGGCGAGTGAATCTTTTCACCAGTAATGTTAGTCAGTATCACTTCTCGCGGATCTCTGTGATGCTCCCCCGCCCCCGTCTGCATGCGACGTACTGAAGCGTAAGTGAAACGTGACTCGGCACTCACATCATTTCCGTCTATCCCACACTCAATGTAGCAGTAGTTTCGTGCTAGTGGCGTCAGAAGCGGGAGGCCAGATTTCATGGACAGACAAATCAAGGAGTCTGACCAGAGTTCATTAAAAAACATTTCTAAATAATAGAAAAACTCTGAAATGACTAAGAAAACAAGTAGTCAGAGAACAAGTAGATCAGATAGTTTGTTAAAAACATTTTAAAGTAATAGACATTTCCAAGTTATAATAAAAAATCAAAAATGACCAAAAAGTTGTTTTTCTTAAACAACTTTTTTTAATTATGTTGTCACTCCTCTCTGTCCAGAGCACACGTAATATACAGAATAACGTGGATTAATCTTTGTTAAATCGTTCAGAATTTTGGCGGCGGGTAAAAAATAAGCTTGGCCGGTCGATTTTTTATTTTATCTCGGTGTGTCAAAAACTTAATTTGGGGCCCTGGCTACTAGTTTGTTTTGGTACTCTGCCCCGACTCTGTTTTCTAAAGCATTTTTAAAAAATCGTTAAAAAACCTTTTACAATGAATAATAAATGTATTCAATAACTGAATTTTCTACAGCATTAATGTACACTTATTTGCACAGATAAGCACTCAACATGAAGTTACATGCTAGTGCAAAACATAACTAGCATTGTGCATGTAATGCAATATTCTAAACGGAGAAAACTGAGAACTAATTCCCAGTAAGGTGCCATTCTCACAGAACACATCTTCCTATTCTGTGCTATTGTTTTTCTATGTAAAGGATCTGGATGGACGTGTTTGATCATTGCACTGTGCGTTTTTTGCAAATGAGTCTTGCACATGATACTGCACTCCAAATATGCAATGCTCACATTAAAATAAGTTCAACTTATAAAAAAACAACTCTTGAGTCCTTGCATTTTTCCCCTTTAACTGCCCTCGTTTTGTGTTTTTCAAAACAAAAAATGCGTGCCTGTAGCTTCCAGCTTTGGAAAAAGTGCTGTTCCAGGATGAAGGCTTGGATTTCACATCCTGCTCACCATGATCTTATCCAAACTTTCATTTGATCCAGATTATGTTTTTAAAGCAGACCTGGGCTTCCTTTGCTAGTGAAAGTAGTTCCTCATTATCACTGTCAGCTCTCTTCCTGGCCTCTAGGTGAGTTACATGTAAATCTTCTCTTAATGACAATACCAGACTGCATTTTTCAACAAGTCTCTCTATGTGTGCTTTTTTAGCCAACCTTGCAATATTTTATGTTAATGTCTCCTTACAGTATATCCCTTGTGTTGTAGCATTCCTCTTTTTACTTGATGAAGGATGCTTAAACCAGCAGATCTTACCTTTAGTTCTTGAAGCACTCTCTTACATTTAGCATAATCTGAGGCCAGTTTGGTATTCTGAGTGTTTTAGAAGCTCTAGTTTTTTGAGAAGCTCTTGTTTTCGTGACACAGAAGCTCCTTCTGTGTCACAGCTCTTATCTAGTCATTGTCTGGAGGCAGGCCGTGATCAGTGCTGACTCACAATGGCATGTAGATTTCAGAGGGAGAGGTTTATTGTGAACTCTTGGCTCATCAGAGTCAGTTATAGTAAACTTGGAGAGTTTAATGTTGACCTGGTTGAGTTTCCAGGATGTCTGGATCTTATTTATTAGAGCTATTTCCACACACTTACTTTGGGTCTTTATCAGGACCCGTGTTTATCCTGTGTAGATGCAGTCTCAGATGGTCTTGTCAGAAGTTGCTTGCAGGTGATAGTCAATGACTTGCTGTAGGAGTGTACTGAATGTCATGGTCTCCTGCTCTGTTTAGTGTGAAGGGATCTATATTGCTGGCAATATCTTTTAAGGTCACTTTGTGTTTTTCTGGAAGAGTGTTTTAGAAAGCTGAATCTCTGTTCTTATTAGAGGGAATGTGCAATGCTTGTTGACTGTTGCAGTTCCCCCAGGCTCCTCTTTGATGCTGCCAAGTTGCAGACTCGGGGTTTGGACTTAAAGGGATAGTTCCCCCAAAAAGGATGTTATTATGTTTATCTGCTTACCCCCAGGATGTGACTTTGTTACTTCAGTAGAACACAAATGAAGACTTTTAACTCAAACCATTGCGTTCTGTCATATAATGAAAGTGAAAGGGACTCACGGCTTTGAGAGTAAAAAACATACACACAGAAAACCAAAATAAACTATACATGAGGTCTAGAGACACGAACCGATAAACATTCAATTTTTTGGATGCGCTATCCCTCTAAAGGAACACTCCACTTTTTTGGAAATAGCCTCATTCTCCATCTCCCCCAGAGTTAATAAGTTGAGTTTTAGCGTTTTGAAATCTATTCAGCCGATATCCCGGGTCTGGCGATAGCACTTTTAGCATAGCTTAGCATAAATCATTGAATCCAATTAGACCAGTAGCGGTGTTTAGACCGGCAGAAAGTTGAGATTTTCTAGGCCGATTTGATTGCCAGATAAAATGACTGTTAGAAGATTGGTTTGTGATTATAGAGTTAAAGGACAATATTTTATTTTCATATTTTTACAGAGGATATATCTATGGTTTGGTTGCAGAGGGTAAAGTTTACCAGTGTTTTGCTTACATTGACTTGCACTTTCACAAAGGTAAGGATGTAGTCTTAATACACCTCCGATGAATAGAAATGAATGAACAGGAGAGGTATACGAATGTAAACAAATAGGTTTAACCCCCTGGGGTCCGCTCCAGCATACGTGCGTTTTGAGGTGTCTTCTCCAGATGGCGCCAATTAGAACTTAAATTACACACTGAGTTTTGATCGTACAGATAAGAGCAATGCATCAATCGAATCTGTGAAGGGTCTACTTTAATTTGTAAACACATGTAATAACAACACAGCTTTGTGCATTTCGAAAATATTGAAAACAAACAGGGTACGCTGTCTGCCGCGTTGATCTGCGTTATCTTCAATGAGCAATGAGTCACTAGAGTTACATCTGTAGAAAGATTGACATGTCTACTATTATCGTTGTTGCCGATGAGACCGATCACCGTAGTATCGTCTGCAAACTTGATGATGGGGTTGGATCCATGTACAGGTCTGCAGTCATGGGTGAAGAGGAAGTAGAGGAAGGGGCTCAGCACACAGCCCTGGGGTACACCAGTGTTGAGTGTGATGGTGGTGGAGCAGATGTGGCCAGAACTGAAAGTCCATAATCCAGTTGCAAAATTAGTAAAATGAGTAATTGTCAGATGGACTGAGTACTTGGCAGCTACTGGTCACATTAGGTGATGGCATATCATCCCCATTGTGTGACGGTTAGGATTACTTTTTGTAACCAAGACTATTTCATCACATAAAATGGAATTAAGAGTTAAAAAGTAAAGTCTGTTCTGAAACTCAAGTACTGGGACCAATTTATTTATTTATCTTTTTCATGTAAAATGTTTTGCCTTTTGTGTTTCTGTTGTGTGCTGTACTTTTGTAAGTTCCCGCCGTTTTTGTTATTGGCTATTTATAAGAGGACCAAAAAAATGTTGGGCTCTGTCATCATGCAAAAGAGCGCCCCGTTTAAATAGTAAGACTTGTAACAGTCTGCCTGTGAGAAATTGTAGCTTTTGCTGCTTTACCTCCCCAGATGAAGGAGTGCATCAAAGGCTCCCAGTATGTATGAGGACCTTCTTCTTCTCAGCTGGCACAGATGGAGGTGGACTGCAGTGGCTGCATACTAGCTTCCCACTCAAGAATGCCCCCTAGAGAATGCAAGAATTCATTCAAAGAGCAGCGCAGGAGTGAAGAACTATTAATACACTGTACTGATGGACTTCACACTCCCCATCCCCCCCAGAACACATGAATGTGCGTACATGTGCATACAGTTGCGTATGTTCGTTAATAGTGAATGGAAGGACAAGAGGATTGGTGTAAAAGCGGAGCTCTCATTGAGATTTCTTCTTGTAGAAAACAAATCACTTTTCTCTCAAAATACGTTCAGTCATAGCCAATCACTGCTCTTATAAAGAAGCATATGAGGAATTTTCTGCCCCTATTAAATCCATGAGTATATACTACAGAGTCTTATATATGGTGGCTGACAGAGATCAATGCGCTACATCAGTTATGCTGCAAATACCCGCTTGCAACACAACCAAATGCATTTTTTTTTTCTTTTTCTTTTTGGTTTATTGCGTATTATTTGAATAACCGCAGCTATACAAAAACCATGGTTAATAAGCTGTGGTTAGTGTTGCTAAACCATGGCTAATTTGTTCATGGTTACGGTTTAACTAAAACTGTTCCGATTCTGACAATCTACTAACAGTAAATGACTTTGTTACTACTTAAATAAACACTAAAAAATCCATCTGGATTTTATTTCTAAAAAAATTAGCGTATTATTTTCCCATACTTCACAGATCATCTCTTCACTGTCAGCTATGATTTAAACCAAGAGCTTTATTAAAGGCCGTCACCTATCCTGACCAGTGCCACCCATTTAGACACGGCTACCTTTAACTGTCTTTAGATCTTAAACTAGTATAGCCTGTTCATGATATGACATCCATTTAGTGTAACTGTTTCTCTGGAGATATGCTTAGACATCAACCCTCATCATATGAACCTTGACCAAAAATATAGAAATAAATAAACTGGCCAATTCGAAATATTACAAATCAAGCCACTAAAAAGTCTAACAAAAATAAAAGGAGAACATAGTGAGGAAGTTCAACTGCATACTTTATAGAAGTTGCAATTAATGCTGGGACCAATGTGTGTGTTTTTTTAAAACCTTTATTAAACTTTTTTGTTGACAAAAACAAGAAAACTAATCTTAAGACAGTCTTAAAACAGCAAAACTAGAGCTAAATCTCTTCTGAAAGTTATAAAGGCAAAACTGGTGATGCAATTGTTTAATCATCTTCTGATAAGAGATGGAGAAATTCAGTGTCTTGCTGGTCATCACTAATAGTCCACCATTTCTTTATACACGTGTTACATGTTCCTGTTCTTAGACTGGACCCAGCCACTAATCCGTGTACTGTAAAGTGCATGTACCAAAATTCACTGGCAGTGTGAATCAAGTTAAATGTTAAAACACGTTTTAAAAAATGAAGTAAAACTAAATAGATTTAAGGAAGAGAAATGGAGAGGAAACTCAGTGCTTGTCTTCCTCTACTTCTTCATGTCTGAGGTCTATTAATGCCTCCCTAAGGAGAAATTAATAGTTTCCTTTTCTCAAAGCAGAAAAACTCATGTAAGACTGAGACTGCCACCTGCAGGCCTATCTCCGGCTTGATTCAGCTTGGTTTTTATCGCTCAGAGTCAAGAGTGGCTCACAATGACAGCAATTCACAGCAAGCTAGCTTCATTCATGTTCAGTGAGAGCTAGACATTTCCATTGACCATACGACAAAGGCTGTTTACACTGCCTCCATTTTTTCCGACTTATGTCTGTCCGTATATTGGTGAAATGAGATTGGACTGTCTCACACCCAATTCTGTGCCTCTTTAAAACTGTTTGTGGATCTGTGTGATTAATGGCATGGTGGTTTAGTCAGTAGTGATCTGCAGATCTTAGTGGCTCAGTGCTCTGCCATCAGCTGATCTTCACTCTCATTGGTTTGAAAGGATTCATGGACGGATGTGATATGTGAATATTTTTCACAAATAAACACACAAAAAAAAAGTGCATGGTGCAGGATGGTTTGTGATGCTCATACAGTCAAAATCAGGCTGTGTGCATGCCGTGTACAGAACTCTTCACAACGAGAAGAATATACATATATATGGCAAATAAAACAAGTGCATGCATTATTTGTGAATATATACATCAGGTACTCCTGTAGGCAGGTCGGAAATCAATTACAAACAACAATGGCTAGTTTTACTTACTGAATGATTTCCTCATTCAAAGCTGATTATGACTTACCTACTCGTTTAGAGTCTAAATAAATGATTTAACTATTGAAAAAGGAGAATTCCCCTGGTGTAGATGGACAAACACTAGATGGCACAGCAGTGCAGTTAACATTAGTCTGTCATGCAGCCGCCACTGCAGATTGCTTATGTTGATCACATGACTTGCAGGACCTTGACAAAAGCACACAGACACACACACACCCTCCTGCTTTCTGTTTCTCAGAAGTTTTGATAGGTGTGCAATATCCTGTGTGTTGAGGTTTTACGCAGAAGTAACCTCATGTGAAACACACTCAGTCATTTGCAGTTCTCACACACTAAACGGCTAAACACATTGTAAACCTGTGCTGATGCAGTTTTGAGTAGAAGTGTAAATGCGTTGTGTCCACAAATGCTTTGTTCATAGTGACCAACGTGTTAAATATCCTGTTTCGCAGTTGACTCGTATGTATGGTCTGCAGAGTGTGCTTTATACAGATTCACATTCACACAAATATACTGTAAAAAGGATATTTCAATCAAAAAAAGAAAAAAAACTCAACCCTTTTTCACCTTCATGTCATTCCAGCGGCAGAAACCTTTGGATTAGGTTGTACAGTAATTGTCAAATGATCCATTTTGATGCTCTCTGCGTGTCAGCTTGCTCAAACCAGATAAGTTTATCGGCCTTCACCAAGTTATTTTTGAAGACTTGAGAGCTAAATAGTCTTGTGGGAGGAGCTGTAATTTTCTGTGGTATTCTTGGTATGACTCAGAGGTCAGGATACAAGTTTACTTCGATTAAAGTGCTAGTGATTAATGTGAGATGGAGTAAACCAATAAGCGCCTGAGACCCGTTAAAAATAGTAATATTTGTTTTCTGCGGATCATTGTGCATGCACAAAAACTAGCACACAAGATTCACATGATCATATTTGTTTCATATCATACGCCTGCAGCACTTTTGCGACCAGAGATACGAGAAATATAAAGCGATTTTAAGTCAAGACAACGAAAGAAAGTTAGTTCTGTATGAACGTGCAATGGGAATCAAGCCCGTATTCCTTACCAGTAACCATAGCAACAGTGACCCAATTCATATCGAAGATGGCAACGTCTAAATCACCTTCTGACATGACCACTTTTATATAGGCTATGAGTGGTGTATTTTAACAATGCAGCAAACCTTTTAAAACAATTAGGTAAAATACTGAAATAAATAAATAAAATGACTTTTTTTAACCGTTTGATTGACTGGTTAATTGGTCAAAATTCATATCGGTCGGTTAACGTTTAAACGGTTACAATGAACATCCCTTCTAGACACCGTTGGCTATAGCAGACGTATACAGGTGGAGCTGGGGGAGGTGGAAGGTCTCTGAAAGCGTGCTGCAAGACCGAAACCAAACTGTGCCATCTAGAGTTTCCTGAGATACTTACAGAGCAGTGTGTGTCTAATCTAGAATCTTTCTTTTTGGATTACAACGAAACAGTCCAAGAAAGTTTGGTATTATTGTCCGTCTGTAAGGTTCTTTCTGACAGGCGTGTAAAGCGACCAACCACAACCACAGTGCTGTTTAGGGGCTTAAACCTGAACCTGAAACCTACCACAACAATAGACCAGTGTGTGCAGGGAATAGTGCGGTAGTCAGTGCAAAAGTTGTCAGTGCGTCACTCAAAACCAAAACCCTAAGCAACTGTCAATGCTTTGTCACGGCGAGATGGTCTGTTTGCATGTCGTCTGAGGCTCTTTCTATTGCCTGTAGCTGCTTAAACTGCCCCTATTATAGATAATGAAAGCTTCATATTTTGGTTTTGGGAGTCCCCGAAAACAGGTTGACATGCATGCAAGGTCAAAAAACACTTTCATTTTCTTATAATATGCATTCATTTTTACTTGACTTGCTTAGTGACTCCCAAACGCTTCTCATCCATACTCATAGACTCTTATCTGTGGTGATTGGTTGATTAATCTCATTCTCGTTTTTCATTAAGCATACAATGCCTGGTAAAGCAGTGGTTGTGAGCAGTGCTGCTTTGTTTACAGTGTTTCTGGGGGAAATGCTATTTAACCGCTCCAAAAGAGTCACCTAGTGGTGAAGAGACAGTTGCATTTTCATTCAGACCAATGCTAAAGTGGGTGGGTAATATGGATTTGCAGGATGTTTTCATTCACTTACAGCTGGATTACAAACTGCATTAAAGATCACTTTCAAAAAAATACACAATCGGGCACTTACAGTACCAACCTTAAAAAAACGGAACCCAACCTGACTTTATTGGTTCACTCTTTTAGAGATAAACCTAAACGTTTCTCATGAATCAGAAGTCTAAAAGAAGACAGTGGAAGAAAACGAGGGGTGAAGAGAATGTGAGTGTGTCCAGGAGCAGACTGTGGGAGTGTGTATACTGCCAGCGTGATTTTGGCTCTTTCTCCTGGTCAGCTGATGTGGAGGGCGGGTGCTGATTGGTGCGTCCAGCTGTGCACAGCTGCAGCTGATCTGTGTGAGACAATGTTGTCAGTGTTTCCTGCGCTCCACTTCTCCAGAAAGAGAGAGAGAGTGAGCGTGCGTGTGTGGTTTTGGAAGACACTCACAGGATGTTAGTGGATCTGCAGAGGCAGACAGAGACCTCAGCGGACAGAATGGCAGGAGGGCACACGCTTACTGGACTTTGTCAACGTGCTCTTCAGGATTTACTTTAGTCTAATTCTATGACCATTTATTGCTTTTGAAGACCCCAAGTTAGTCCTAGCTGTGAACCAGTGGAAGTAAGCTAGCGTTCACTCTAGAAGTGGTTCTTCGGAGGATTCGGCGTCCGGTTGGAATCTCCTGAAGCTCTATGTTGGTTTGGGATCTTCAGGCATGGGCTGTACCAGCAGTCTACTACACGCCATAATGAGAAGAAACGCTTCACGCATCTTTTCTCAGCAGCAGGAACAAGTTCTTTTGGAAATTAGTGCACCGGAAGAGGGGATGGTGACCAGCGAACCTGTTATAAACATGGTAACCAGACCTTCTTACTGTACCTCCAAAACTTGGACAAAAGCTGCAACTACTGGAAACATTTCAAATTTTGGAATTAGAATCTAATTAGTGCGCTTAGTTCTTTACTCTAAACCACAACTCTGACATAAAACACTCACTGATTGAATGAGTATTGTGTATTATGTACAGATTACAATGTATACATTTTTGTTTGTTTTTTGGATTGGACATACAGTACTGTGCAAAAGTCTCAGGTCACTAGTATTTTCAGCAACAAAAAATGCTTTTAAGTGGGTTCTTTCTATCTTTTGCGGTAGCGTATCAGTTGAAAATATCAGTTTCCATTTCCAAACATTATTTTAGTCATTAATTGTAAAAATGCAGTGAGATTATTGTCTGACAGCCCTGATCAGCATCCAGTCTGTCTGGAATCACATACAGTACACATGAGACATTGCCACAGTTCTTCTGGATTTAGTCTGACTCAGTTTGTTCTGTTGTCAGACTCCTTGTGCAGACAATAATCTCACTGCATGATTACGATTAATGACAAAAATAATGTTAACTGATATTTCCAACTGACACGCTGCCGCAAAAGATAGAAATAACCCACTTAAAACGAATTTTATTTGGGTGAAAATACTAGTGGCCTGAGACGTTTGCACAGTACTGTAAGTATCTATATATATGTATCCTTTTTTGCACACATAAAGTCGTGGAAAGTGTACACGAAATAGCAGATCCCGGCTGCTTTATTACCATATAATATAAATATATTACCGGCCAGCTCTGTAGAAGTTGTATTTCCTAAGTTAAGGATGCCGAGGCCTGTTCTTTGTATGTGGACAACTGCAGTTAAATAGATGTGTCATCATGAACTCAATCTGCTTAGGATCAAGTTTATTGAACGTAAACAGGATGAACAGTGATACGGGACATCTGCTCCAGTCACTGTGCCATTCCTACACGAGCAACATTATTATAGATTTCATTTGATAAAGCAATGTTTTAAAGAAGAGTCTGTGCATGCACTTATTCAAATCATGGATAGAGCACAGCCTGTGAAATTATATATTAAAGTACTAAATAATATTCATTTACTACATGTGCCTACTATATAGTTTGGTCAGGATGAGGGTTTGGGTTAAGGTTAGCTGCATGTATTTTTGTAACAACGTAAAAGGTTAGCTAATTTCTTAATGAATCACAATTCAGCTCAGTCCAGATTTTCTTGTGCTGAACCCTAATGATCCAAAGTGGAATTAGCTTTGTGTTAACAAACTGCTGACTGATAATACAGTACATTGTCTCTGAGGTATGAAGTGCAGAGTTAAGAACAGGGAACTGTGATGTGTTTTTCATTGATTAAAGATGGGTTGTTTAACAATGGAAACAAGAGCCGTTTTGTAACATACAAGGGAAATATGCTAATGCAATCCACATTACGTTGCCTCACGCATCTGTCCATCTAGTGAAGATCTAGTGCACGAGAGGTTTAGAAAAGAGATGCAGTGAGGTTGATCCAGCCTGCAGACCTGCATCTGACAGACAGAGAGCGGAAGAAGTAGTGCAGCAGGCACACTCATGGGAACTCAAACTCCTGGAAATATGCTGGAATCTTTGGGAAAAACCGAGCAACAGCTGTGCTTATGTTCTGTAGGGACCGAGAGACAGATCTGAGATCTGGGGTCACGAGAGAGCTGGGCAAAGAAACTGACTTACGCTGTGTTTCATTTACTATGTTGAAGTTGATATGGCTCATTCTAATGAGTAGGAATACATGTCAGCTGGTGCAGTGATTTTCCATGTAGGTCAACAGAAAAAGAAAAAACAAGCCTGAAAACGGCTCTGCATCTGGAGTTACTTACAGTATGCCTTCATTCATTTTCTCCCTTTACTCTGTTCTTGTAAGAGGACGTTTAGAAGACATTTAAGATAACTCATTGTTTTCTTCGACACTGCAAAGGGTTAAAAAGTCAAAACTTATCAAATATATATTTCATCATGCTAAATTTTTAAAGGTTGTTAAGGTTGGATGAGTGATTATCCGCTGAAGGTTTTTTGTTGTGGAAATAAAATAGCTTGAGACACTTGCTTGGTATTTCTCCCTCTCTTTTTCTAGCAAAAAATCCCTTTCAGGAAGCATGAAGGTCAGATTGTGCCATGAAATAAGACTCCAATTGAGCCAATGATTCAATAGATAACGTACCGTGCCATTCATAACGAGGTATTACCGTACCATGAAGTTTTGATACCGTTACATCCCTACTGTTTAAAGGCAATTTTATTCCCCATTGTTATACAGTTTTATTTATATACTGTACTTGTAGTTTTCATATGCTAACTAAATATCCTAAATTGTACACAAATGAAAAGCATATTTATTCAGCTTGCAGATTAATCTCAATTGGTTTTGTGCTTTCACATTTAGTTTTAGCATGATGACTGATATGATAATGTTAGTATCCTATAAAACGCTTATTATTATGCTTCTATAAGCTTGTATGTTTCTTGAATGGCATACATAAATCCGATATTGGATCTAGACAGGTGGAGCTGGGGGAGGTGGAGGTCCACTTACAGCCAACACTGAAGCAGGCTTTGAGACTGTTGAGTATGGATGTAGCGGTATTTTAAATACCGTCGTACTGCAATATATAACGTTGCATGAGTCGATAAAACGATAGGTCTTCTGAGAAAAGTTTGCGCAGGCGAATGGAGCGAACGGGAGGTGGCGGGAACTACAATTCCCATCAGCCCAAGTGTGCCCATCATTCTTTGCAGTCTGTTGTCAATACGGATCAGTGTTGCCAACTTAGTGACTTTGTCTCTATATTTACTAACTATTCAGACCCCCTTGGCGCCATTCTCGTGCAAATCTAGAGACTTCTTGGACAAACCTCAGCGAGTGTCCAGTACTGCCGCGCGAGCGTGAGCTCTTGTTTTCTCGGCGCGCACACACATACACCTCTCTCTACGTCTGTTCTGTTCAGTGAGAGGCTGAGAGTAGCACGGCTTTCAGTTAAAATAGATATTATGCTGCTTCTAACTCTATTTTACATGCAAATATAACCACACAGCATAGCTGTCACACCGTCACTTTCACCTGTTCCTGAACCAGCAGACACCGAGAGCACACAGCATCCAATCAACAGATCTCAATCACCTGAATTCTAAACACCTGATTGTCATCAA
>JAUCMU010000027.1:4644909-4681477 GCA_032275025.1 Enteromius treurensis | reverse complement strand
CTTGACTTGACTTGACTTGCTTGATTTGTCTAAACTGTGACTTGAGACTTGACTCGAGACTTGATGGTAAAGACTTGAGACTTGCTTGTACTTGACCATATGTGACTTGTCCCAATCTCTGATTAACACGTTAGACTGTACCCCATAAACACAATCAAGCCTAGAAAAAGACCAGTCAACTGCGCCTTTAATTAACTTAACGTGTTGAAGTGACAGCCCTAATTTTGTCTCTTACTAGGGAGAGGTGTGAAAGCCTGCAGAGCGAGAACAAAATAGTGTGAGACCACAAACACACAAAACTCAAACAGAAGTGGAAAATTCTGTGGGTGTTTTTCTGACAACATTAAAGAATACAGATGCAGATCGGTTCCATAATGACCCATTTAATCAGAGCTGATTATCCTGTGCATGTCATCTGCTGCCAGCAAAACGCTTTTTATATGCAAACATATCCTCATCTAAACCAACATACTCGGAGACACGGGATTCTTAAGGACAGCCGGGGAGAGATACAGGAACACAACACATGTATTCTGCATAACTTTATTAAAAAATGCTCAGTGGACAGTAGTCCTGAGCAGCGGGACTCAAAATCTGCTCTGCAAGCAAATGAAACAAGCTTACTGAGGTTGTTCTCGCTCCAGAACTCAGTGATGCAACATGTTAAAGTGACTCTGACGGGAGTAAAGACAACACAAGGACAATTGATGATTTGAGTCGTGCTTACCTTGAAGGACTCGGGTCATTTGTAGTGCCATCGCAGCGATCCAAAATAAAAGTTTACGTAATGTGTGTGTGTGCTGTGTGTATATTTATTATTTATCCGTTTATTGAGTTTGACAGTTTATGTAAATGATCTCAGTGATGCGGGTAAAGTGGTTTTATTTGGTTATTTCCAAAAACTATAAATAATAATAATAAATCTCTGGCTTTTTCTAGAGGAGAAGTCCCTTATGAGACCAGAGCAGTTTATCTTTCTCAGTTCATCTACTCTCAATGCTCAAGCTCTTCACATGATTTAGTCTTAGTACAAAGTTATTAATGAACTATTGGACGTTATTCAAGTTCAGATCACTCGTATTTGGAGAAGAAGTAACAGATATGAGGAACTCAATGGATTGCTACCATCTTCATAAAAAAGCATTAAAAGTATTTTACAAAATGTCAGCAGTAAAACTTCTCCTCTCATATTTGAAGTTTTTAGTCACTTCGAGTGCATGAGATGAGAACATTATCATTTCTTAAGTCACGAAAAAGTCACATTATTTATAACAATTGCTCCTTTTTAACCGTGAAAGACTTCCTCTGGCTGGAACGCTTTGCAATTCATTAAACCAGCGGAGCGCAGGTTATGGGGTTTATGTGAGGGCACAAATATTGCTGTGTTTCCTGGTTCGTGCTCAAAAAAGTGAGAAAAGTACCACCATCATCATGCTGCGGTTGACTTGGCTCCAGGAGCTGGTTGTTGAAGTGTGCTGTGTTTGTGTGCCTCCAGGTGTCCACTCTTCCTGTGGAGCGGAGAACGCTGAAGTCCACGGTGCCCGAGGGAGCCGACACACACGCTGAATGTCTGCTGGTCAGACAGGTGAGTTCAGCTCTGAGCAGACCTCCATCCGGGGGCGTAATGTACCCTGTTCGTGCACAAACATCAGAACGTGATTCACATCACGCGCAGAGCTTGTGCAAACGCAGAGAAAGCTTAAAGATATAAAAGAAATAAATAGGCCCACATGCGAAAGTAAATAATAAATTAACAAAACAAAACACACTGACATAAATATTCAGACCCTTACTTCGTTCTGTTTGAGAAACATCAGCCAGAAATCATTTACGTCTTATGTCATCAGACTTCTTGCTAATACTTCAGTTCACATATTATATATTATTAGTATCATATTCTCTCATAGTTTTTATGACGGGACATTAAGAGACCAAAATAGTGTGAGGTGTATTTTTGTTTGCATATGCTTTTTTTAAAGGATCATAAACTGCCTAGAATTATATTAAACATAACAGATAACTATTCTTATTTTTGCTTCTTTCTTTGTTGATTAGAAAATGTTTAGCCTTTGAAACTGACATCAGGAGTCATTAACACATAAACGACACAAAAAACACAAGTGCATGCTTTTTGGTAAGATGAACCTCTGCCTGTTTTTTTTGTTCCTGTAGGCCTGTCAGTATTATAACTCCCAGCTGCATGTAATCCAGTATAAATATGAAGAGTATGCCGGGGACTACCGCACACTGCCCAGGTACACCTCCATTCACTGACCTCACAAAACTGGGAAATCGTTCACTTCATGCAAACGAGGAGCAACTTTCAGAAGCGATAACCAGTAGAAAACTGTATCAGTATGTGTTTTGCATGAGTATGTCTTATTGTTTGGTGCCCTTTTGAAAGATGATTGAATGCAATCAGTTACATTAGTTTAATAAAGTAAGTGAAATAGTTACAACACTTTTACATTTTACCGTAACCTTTGGTTAGTTTTCCAAAGTATTCTTCCCAACACGTCCATTAAATGTGATGTTTTTGGACATTTTTGTTAGAGTTTAAATAGTGTATTGATGCAAAACAAACCTCATCAAATAAGAATTATATTTTAGTTTTACCTGCAATATAATAGCTGCGATTGCATTAGCATATGTATTGTAGATAACTGTAGCAACAACAGTCAGGGACAGAATCACTGGAGCTGTGAACGTATAGCAGCTCAGGCACATTGTTACAGATCAGAGATCAGTGATGGAAGTCCACAGAAAGAGTGTGTGTGCTGGATAAACTCCCACTCTGTCTCCAGCACACAGGACAGACACAAAGAGCTCTGCTTTACAAGAGCACTGAGGCAGGCAGGAGAAAGGACACCTGTGTGTGGGGCCCTGTCAGAATAAATCTCTCTGAAAGGAGTGAAAACACCACATGATGTGGAAAATACGACTTCTTTGAATAGGAGAGCAGGATTTATTGGCACACTGATGCTTAAGGGGTTTTTCTTCTTTCTTTCTGTTTTGAAGTGCTGTAACCTAGAAATATGTGTAATAATATTCTATGTATATATACAGTAACAATTTATAATACAGTTAATAAAGTGCATTGCTTTGACCCATTGTGGTAATTATCACATGAATTTAACCAAATCATGTTATCTGTTTTTGCAAATAAACTCTTCATATGTTATTGAGGAACTAATACATTATGACAAATTTAAGTAATACTGTAACTATGTTACTATATTACTTGATCTATGAATCGTACAGAATGTTCATTGGTTGCTGAAGCAGTATTAGTGTTAGTAATAAACGCTTTAGTTCTTCATGGTTAACTGTCTTTGCTGCTCTTCTCTTATGGATCATTAGTGGATGACCTCTCTTCATATTTCTTCTGCCTGATAGGAAGCTGTATAAATCAGAGAAGTTGCCCTCGCACTCCTTCGAGATCGACCATGAAGATGTGGACAAAGATGAGGTCAGTATGACGCATCAAACTGAGCTTACAGAGGGAGTCATGCGGCCTTCTGTCCATAAACATGTTGGAAATTATGCAAATGTGAAAGGAAAGGGAAACTGGAGTGTGTTTAATTCTCAAATGCCCTTTTTTTGGGGGGGGGATTTTTATTTTTGTAGGACACAACTTCCCTGTCGTCCTCTAAAGGTGGAGGAGGTGGAGCAGGTAGTGGAGGTGCAGGGGGAATCGGGGTATTTAAGTCCGGCTGGCTCTATAAAGGCAACTTTAACAGCACGGTCAACAACAGCATCACTGTCCGGGTAAGAGTCCACGTCTTTCACACACGTCTCATAAGATAAACTACATAAGGGAAGGATATTGCTGATTTCCGGTTGCTTGTTTTGACTTTCTTGACGCTTGTGCTTTTCCAGTCGTTCAAGCGGAGATATTTTCAGTTGACTCAGCTCACAGACAACTCTTACATCATGAACTTCTACAAAGATGAGAAAATATCAAAGGAGCCCAAAGGCTGTATATTTCTGGACTCGTGCACCGGTGTGGTTCAGGTCGGTGAATACGCGTCTCTACAGCGGTTCGTAGAGGTGAGCGGTGAATGATGCTGTATTAATCATGGTGTCTGGGTTCACACAGAACAACCGCTTGAGGAAACACGCCTTTGAGTTGAAAATGAACGAAGTGACATATTTCGTCCTGGCTGCCGAGAACGAGCAAGACATGGACGATTGGATCAACACCCTCACACGCATCCTGCAGATCAGTCCTCCGGAAGGCCCGGCTCTGGATCGCAAGAGCGCAGACCTGAGCGACAGCAGACAAGGTGAGCGCTTACACAGCAGGAAGTGCAGGAATGATGACATGCAGTGACTTGTGTGTGTTGCATTTGCACAAAAGGTCAGATGACTAAAAAATATATGGCTGTATATTGAAGCACACAAATATATTTTTTCAGCACAGTGAGACGTATGCAATTCCATAACCTATCTATATATTATAAAGTAAACATGTTGTCGATATCGTGAATTGTTTATGAATTATTCAATATATTGTAACACATTTGGACAAATAGGAAGACAGTTTAGGCTGTTAGTAAAACTAGCGCTGAAATGCTTACCAAGAGTTGCATAACTAAAGTGTTGTGGCCGCAATGTAAAGACGACTGTTTTGTGTGAAATGCAAACGCGGTCCAAGAGCGCACATCAACCAGGCAAAGAACCTCAATGTGGGTGCTCCACCAAACTGAATTGATGAGAAAAAGATCAAAGTAGGCACACAACGGCTCCAACAATAGAAGAGTACGTAACATGTTCTCATCACAGTCTGATGAAGAGCATTTCAGCGTCCCCTGTGGTGAGAACATATTCAATCATTCTCTGTGGCTGGAGCTGTTGTGTGCCTACTTTGATTATGTATGTGAAATGCAGCAAACACAGGATGTGACACCTGTATTTATAAAAACAGCTGGTGGTCAGAGAACAACACCTTTTCTCAGAAATCTTGTGTGAGAGCCTAGTTGAGTATAAAACACACTGCTCTGTTTGGTCATGATAGAAGGAGGTATTTTCTCCAGATGTAGAGCAAGGATTTTGGAAAGCGACGCAAGGTCCATGTCCAGCAAGGAAATAGTTTCTCTGGGTCTTTTGCTCTTTTTCAAAACAAGAGCCATCCCCAAAAAACCGAGGCTGCATATTTTAATGGTTTTAAGTAGTGCCGTCAAGTAATTATTTGCGATTAATTGCATTCAAAATAAAGGTTTTTGTTTACATAACACTTTGTATAATGTATACCGTGCATATTTATTATGTATATATATAAATACAAACACATATATGTGTATATTTAAGAACATTATGTTATGTTTATATATTAAATATATTTATATGTGATATAAAATATAATAATATAAATGTATATACATGTAAATATTTTCAAAATATATATTTCATGTGTGTGAATTTATATATATATAAAATAAATAAACAGATATGTAAACAAAAATGTCATATATATATTTATTATATATATATATATATAATATAAATAAATATATATATATATATATATGAAAAAATATAATAATATATAAATCATAATATTTTAAATGTATGTACATTTAAATAATTTTAAAAAGATATACTGTATGTGTGTGTGTTTATATATTTATACTTAATGATTATTAACTTTGACTTCTCCCTCAATAAATTCCTAATTTGCTGCTTATTAATAAGTAGTAAGGTATACAGTACATACGATATGGTAAAATAATATTTGCTTAATTGCTATAATAAATAGCTAATATTCTAGTATGCATGCTAATAAGCATATATGTAAACAAAAACTTGTATTTTGCATGCAATAGAATTATATATTGCCTATTTAATAAGCATTGTATGCAGCTGATGGATAAGAATCAAACTGTAAAATGATGAAGTGTTTAAAAAAGTCTGCTGTGTGGAAAAGCTCTTAATAGACATGTCTGTTAATAATGCCCCTAATTCACATCCCTTTCTGGGGTGTGCATAAGACATGACAGCTTCATAATCATGACATACGTCTTGAATATGAAGGGGTTTTTATGCATGTTTATGACAACTGTTATGAAGTGTCAATCGCTCAGTTATGGCGTTTTTAATGCGAAGATGACATTGTTTGAGATGCCTTTGTTATGACAACTTGACAAACACCAATACATCATATCCTGTCAATGTGTCATGCAATTAGGGCTCGCTGCAGCCCACGAGATGGCATGGTCAGATCCACATCTAGGGGGTGGAGTTGGGTAGGTTTAGGTATATGTAAGGTGGCAGGAGCTGGAGCTAGATTGAACCACGCCCCCTGGAAAACACTCCTCATGTCGTGACAATTTGACATTACCATAACCTGTCATAAATTTGTCATAAACATGACATAGCAGATTAATTATCAAACTGAAGAAATGACTTAGCTTTATGGTTAAACATTGCATTGAACTGTCATGTGCTTGGTTTGATATCGTCATGAGGTCATTATACTGTAGTTGTCGTGAATGTTTTTCTGAACACTTTTATTCAGTGGTACAAATTGAATTTGGCGTTAAAATGTAATTAAGTGTATATGCAACCCAGTCGCACGGCTAGTCGTGACAATATCAATGACACGTAATGACAGTTATAAACGTGCATGAAACCGTATGTCATGCCATGATTATGAAGGTGTCATCATGTCAGACTTACGCACACCCCTTCTCATACTTAGCTGGTAACGAATGAAGGATCATCTAACACAGAAACAGTGTGATCAAATCCACATATGTGTGACGGTCACTGTATGTTTGCATTTTCTGCTCAAATGTTTCTTTGTTGTTGTTCAGAGATCATCGATGCATCACTGAATCATGTCCCTGTTCAGAAAAATGAGGAAACTACAGAAAACGGAATCCACCCTGAGCTGGCCAAGGTAACGAATGCTCCTTACATCCTCAAGACATCCTCTTTCTGAAAATAGGAACTGGGCCTTGATTCACTCACCGCTGAGAGCTCAAATCAGGCTACTATTATAAACACACATTCACATTTCACAAAAATATATATTTTCAAATATACAAAAGAATTATATGAATATGAATTTGTTTTGCAATATATTTATGCGAATGTATTTTCTACTAATATATTGTTGGCCCATTTTTGAAAATCAATTTTAAATGTATAAATATATATATATTTTAGAAGCATTCAAAAATATATATTATAAGTATATTTAAGTACAAAAGCATTCCTATATTTGATGAATCATTATTAATCTGCTTTAAAACTCTAGTACATCCACATTTGTATTTAGCTTAAAAAAAAGACTAATAAAATGCATTTTATTGCTCCTGAAATGCATTTATAAATATATTTTAGTATATGAAGGTTTAAGCTAAATATATTTTCAGTATATATATATATAATAAAAGTTGTGTTTGCATAATATATGTGTGTGTGTACTGTGTTTTAATTAATATTAGTTATTTATAAGTATTTAGTTAATTGTGACATGTCTATATTTATATTCATGTTTTATTTATAAACACTATAGCTATATTTAATATATAAACATACCCTATTTTACACACAAGCTTGTGTGTGTGTTTATATATACACATTATAAATATACACAGCACACATACATATATTTAATAAACAAAAAGTATATATATATATATATATATATATATATATATTGGATGTGATTAATTACGATTAATTGTTTATATGCAGATGTAATAATGATATGTCGTAGGAGCTTCACATGATGAACTCTGGTGCTGTGTGTTTCAGTATATCTCCGAGACCGAGGAATCAGCCAGAGCTGGCCGCGGAGAGGAAAGACTGAACCTGTTCTCTCTGGATCCTGATATTCCTGTACGTCTTCTGTTTCAGGATCAGGTTGTGTTGTGTAAGGACGCTTGTGGTTGTTGGTTAGGTGTGTGAGGAACGCATGCTTTGTGTTTGAAGGTTTTGAGGAGCTCCAGGATGGAGTTTGGAGAGTCTGCTTCTGTCCAGCCGTTCGATGAGAAGCTCGGGAAGAGACTGATGATCTCCTGCCGCTCGCTCAACCTCACGCTGCAGGGCTGCATCACCGAGACCGACTCCGAGCCTGTGACCAACGTACGACCTCACTCACACACAGCACATACACATCTACAGTGGCTGACATGCCCCTTGCAGAATCTTTATTCAGATTTTATTCAGTGTTCTAGTCTCATCAATGTCTACAAAACTTGCTTTTCTCATCCAAAAAGACTCAACAAAAGCGTGCATTCATTTGTTTGTTCTACACCAGGGTTCCTCAGATCTTACCCTGGAGGTCCGGTGCACTGCAGAGTTTAGCTCCAGCCCTGATAAAACTCACCTACCTGTGATGTTCTAATGATCCTTAAGACACTGATTAACCTGGGGCGCGTTTCCCGAACAACGACATAACTCGCTGGTTAACCACCTCAGTACGATGCATTGTTTTGGAAACAAACTAGCTACACACAACTGTTTCCTGAACATGGTCACATCTCTGTCATTTGAACCACATTAGTTCAACAACACAGGGCCATTGTTCATGACGTCACACGCATGTGCCGGAGGAATACCTTCTGCTATTAAACTGATCTCTAAGATGCTGCTGTATTGAACATGACACATATTGACTAAATTATTATTTTTGTTCACCGTCATTTCGCTTTATTTGATCTTTGAATCTTACGTCATACTCCGAGGTTCCCTTAGCCATTTATGCACATGCGCACTTAAAAACAGCGTTTAGATTGGACGTGCAAAAAATACATCATTAAAGCGCATTTTATATTTAGATAGATGAAGATAGCAATGCATGTAAAAATGCCCAAGAGCATATTTATTAAAGCCCACATAGCTTACTAACTAGAAACTATGCTTCTAACCACAGCTGTAGTTCTAACCACGAGCGTTTGTGACGTTGCCTGCGAACGTTCGTTTGAACTATGCTTTCCGGAAACACAGAATCTTGTTTGCGCTGGCTCTGGAACCTCTAGCAGAGGCTATTAGACAGAATAAAGATATAAATGGTATATCGATGAGAGGTGTTGAGCACAAAATTGCATTGTATGCAGACGACATCCTGCTGTTTTTATCATCACCTGAATTATCTGTACCAGCAACATTATCATTATTTAATGACTTTAGTTTAATTTCAGGCTACAAAATTAACGTTTACAAATCAGAAGCATTACCATTAGGTGATTTTGATTCTGAATCTTTAATTCATTTCCCCTTGAAATGGTCCAAATCTGGATTTGTTCATCTCGGGATTAAGGTGTCATTTGATTTAAATAAATTACGGAAACTTAATTATGCTCCGATTATTCATACCTTTAAAAGAGATTTAAATCGCTGGCAAGCACTTCCTCTTGCAAGGCTTGGTAGGAAACACTGAATGGTTGAACTGTGCTGGTAACGATGGAACGGTTAACCATGCTTTTGGGAAACGCACCCCTGCTCAGGTGCATTTTATCAGTGTCGGAGCTAAACTCGGGTGGAAGGTTCAAGGATCCCTGATCTAAAAGGATAAAAGAGGATGCAAACCTTTGCAAACAAAACGCAGCATAAATGATGATAATGATGACGATTCTGTCTTGTGGGAAATACTTAAATATCTTATATAGAAGGATACAAGTATGTAGATTGTTATCAATTGTGCAAAAGGCCTTATAAACTTAGGAGACAAATACTCTCGGCTGTAAATGAAGAGTTTATTTGCAAAGACAGATAACTAAGGTTTTTTTTGTGTTTTTTTTTTTTTTTTTTTCATTTTCAAAAATCCTGTGTTTTTTATTATGTTCCCATGTTTTTATTGTGTTAGTATGTATTAGTTATTTTTGCCTAATCAAAAGAACCCAGCTGATGTGATCAGATTAATTGGAATTCATAGTGCAACATTTTTTTTATTATTATTATTAATAATAATATAAAATAGCTATACTTATCTGTTTTTGCTTATGAACTCTTCATGTACTGTATCAATTATTAATCTGCTTATATGTGACCCAGGAGCGTAAAAGCAGTCATAAGTCACATGGCTATATTTTTAGAAAAAGCACCAATATATTGCACGATGGGTCATAAATCATTAGGATATTGAGTAATGATCATGTTTGATTAGTAATATGCATTGCTTATGCATTGCTAAGAACTTTATTTTATGGGGATTTCCTCAATATTTAGATTTTTTTGCACCCCCAGATTTTTAAATAGTTGTATCACAGACAAATATTGTGCTATCCTAACAAACCATACATACATGGAAAGCATACATCTCAATGAACAGCTTGTTATGAGTGGTTTTGTGCTCCAGGGTCACATGTGTAATCTGAATGACTGCTGTCCCTCGTAGATCGAGCCTTTCTTCGTAACGGTTTCTCTGCTGGACATACGCGAGGGCAGGAAGGTCTCTGCTGACTTTCACGTGGACTTAAACCACGAGGTTGTGCGGCAGATGCTCAGCAGCTCTTCTGGAGCAGGAGATCAAGGTTCTGAAGGTGCTCCGCTGGAGAACGGCCTGACCTCCTCTGAGGAGAAGAAGACCGAGGACTGCCAATTGAGCTCGGAGCTGGAGAACTGGCTGAGCTTCCCCAAACAGGTAACAGCCCAGCAGCTCGTGGATACAGAGCTGGATCTGCACAGAGAAGAGATCTGTGTTCATCAGTTTGTGTGCTTGATCCTTCCCGCAGGCCATTTTCTCCATTACGAACCCACATACAGACATCGTGATGGTGGCACGGGTGGAGAAAGTGTTGATGGGAAATATTTCCAGTGGAGCAGAACCCTACATTAAAAACACAGATTCCAGCAAGGTATGTCATTTAAATGAATGTGCGTGGCTAAATAAGAGTGTCTGAGTAGAGATTTATTATTTCGTTTTCTCAGACACATTGAGCTCCAGTTTCTCTTCTCGTTGCAGACTGTCCAAAAGATGTTGAAATCCAATAAGCAGTTCTGTAGCAAACTTGGAAAGTACCGCATGCCTTTTGCCTGGACTGTAAGGTAAGGGAATCCTTATTTTCCCTTCTCTGCTGCTTCAGCTTCGCCAGAACAATTGCTCAACAAAAAAGCTCTTGCACTATTAACAGTTAATTTAAATTCAGTCATACATTTCTTTCTTCTGTGTATTCCAGGTCAGTATTCAAGGACAACCAGGGCACAGTGGACAGGGAAAGCCGCTTCTCTCCTCTCTTCAAACAGGAGAGCAACAAGATTTCCACAGAAGACCTTATCAAGCTCATCACCGAGTACAGGAGGTACAGACTCGGCAGTCACGCTCACGAATCACACATCTTCATAAATGACCTCAGTAAAATCAAGTGGTTTTTTTACAGGGCAGAGAAGGCCAGCAAACTCCAGATCATCCCTGGAAACCTTGAAATCAATGTAGACTGTGTTCCCATGGAGTGTCCAAGTACGTCCAACCAATACAATCATCCTCACATCTGAGCCTCAACCGAAGCATAATGCAATTTTACTCATGCACTCTAAAAATGCTGGGTTAAAGACAATATTGGACAGAGCACATGCTGGGTTATTTTGACCCTGCTGGTTGTGGTAATGTTAAAACATGCTGGTTTGTTTTATTTAAGCCTACTGCTGCTTAAAATATTGTAAGTATTGTATTGGAAATAACAAATCACACACGCACACTTGACAATGAAAAAATGCTGGGTTAAAAACAGCCTATTGCTGGGAGAAATATGCACAAAACCAACAATTTAGTTGTTTCAACAAAGATTCAGGTTAAATTTTTAACCCAGTTAATGTGCAGTAACCCAACCGCTGGGTCAAAACAACCCAATCACTAGGTTTGTCCATATTTTATTTTTTTTGTGCTTAACCCAGCATTTTTTAGAGTGCACATAGACAAAATACAAGACAAACTGAATTTAATTGGGTGAATAAAGCATAGTTTACACTGTTACATACTATATTACTATACTATGTTAGTATGCTATATTGCAATAATACTATATTACCATACAATATTACATACAGTATTTTGCAAGCATTTTAGAAATAAAACATGTAGCATTTTAATTGACATGTATTGAACCATTCTCAGAAATAGCGCTAATTCTCGTGCCGATGTGTCACAGAAATCTGAGCCAATGAAGATGCAGCGACTGACTCCAAAACCTGCCCATAAACAATTAGTACTGAGATTATAGAATATATTTTACCATCAAATTAAATTGAACTTATTATTATAACGAATAAAATCTATTCATGTTATGGAAGGCAAAATGTGTTTCAATCACCAGCAATTTAGTAAAACATTTTTAAATTAACTCACTAAAAAGGTGGATGAAGTACACAAATCAAGTACTTGTTACACTACGTTACTGTCCATCACTAATATATATATATATATAAAATAACCCAACAAGCTGAACCCAGCAATTGGGTTTAAAAAGAAATAACCCATCGGTTCAGGAAAAACTACCCAGCACCTGGATAAAAATAAATAAATACAAAATAACCCGCTAAAATGACCCAACAAGCTGAACCAAGCTGGGTTAAAAAAAATAATAATAATAACCCAGCATTTTTTTTGAGTTTAGGAAAAACTACCCAGCATCTGGGTAAAAAATATATATATATATATCAGAGGTGGATAAAGTACAGAAATCAAGTACTTGAGACACTACGTTACTGTCCATCACCAATATATTTATAAAATAACCCACTAAAATGACCCAACAAGCTGAACCCAGCATTTGAGTTAAAAAAAATAAGGCAGCATTTTTTTAGAGTGTTGTTCAGGTTTATGTTTTGTTCACCGTGTTCCTCAGACTGTGTGACGTCCTCGTACGTTGCTCTGAAGCCCTTCGAGGACTGCTCTCTTCACGCTGCCACGGTGGAGGTGGACGAGTTCCTGCAGGACTCCTCGAAGTTTGCCCAGCCTTACAGAGTCTACAGGAATCACATGTACATCTACCCCAAACACCTCAAGTACGACAGCCAGAAGAGCTTCGCAAAGGTGAGGACCGTTCAAGGACCAAGCACAATAAGTATAAAGATAACGATGAAGATGTAGTTCTAAAAAATGTTCTTAGTATTAAAGAATAGCAGAGTCCACACCACAATGATAACGGTGATAATGATGAGCGATACAAACATTGACAGCCAATCAGAATCCATCCTGCTTTAACAAACATGAAAATTTGGATGCTAATATTGTTATCTTTATACTGTAGTTGTCACTCTTGGTGAGAAGGGCCTGTAGAGTCACAAATACTACAACATCTGAATGAATTAAAGTGAAATAAACTTGGCCATGTCGGACCAAAAGAGTGCTCCAAATGATGTCCCAACCAAACAAGACTGACTGAAGAATTTACAAAGCACTTTAGTTTAGGGGCCAGTTTTCACTAATAACTAGTTGCTCATTAGCAAGCATATTACTAGCATATGCATTAGTGATTATAAAGCACATATTAATGCCTTATTCTCAACCCCCTTCCTACCTAAACTTAATAACTTCCCTTATATGAATAAGCAGAAGTCACAGTTAATAGTGAGAATTAGTGACCATAATGTCAAATGTACTGCACATGTTAATGATTGGTGAGTTCCCAGCATATAAATTGTCTATTTAGAGAATGACTTAGTCTGGCTGAGCAAAGTATTGGTACTTCTGTCAGTTTCATTAGTCGCTGTGTTGAATTGTAAGGTTTTCTCACCATGTGTCGTTGGAATGTCATGTGATTTTTTTGATAGGCTCGAAACATCGCCGTTCACGTGGAGTTCAGAAGCTCTGATGAAGAACATGCCAAGCCACTTAAGGTAAAATAACACAAGTTTCCATCAGTTTCCGTCAACCTCTGCTGTAGAATTGAATAGAAACGCTGTAAATCCATTTTCACAGTGCATCTACGGAAAGCCAGGAGGTCCGGTGTTTACCACGACCGCCTGCTCCACTGTTCTGCATCACTCACAGAACCCAGACTTTTATGATGAGGTTTGCAAAATGTTCTTTTTAAGTGCTTTTGTAGGTTACGTTCAGATGAGAGCTGCTGGTTTTTAACTGTTTGTTTTGATGCGCTCGGTCAGGTGAAGATCGAGCTGCCCACACATCTCCATGAGAAACACCATTTACTCTTCTCCTTCTATCATGTGACCTGTGACATCAATGCCAAGACCAGCTCCAAGAAGAAAGAGGCTCTGGAGACACCAGGTATGTGCACCAGTGCTGTGTGTGTGTGTGTGTGTGTGCTGTATAGTGCTCTGACAGTGTGTGTGTGTTACAGTGGGTTATGCATGGCTGGCTCTTCTGAAGGATGGACGTGTCTCCTCTCAGGATTTCAGTATTCCAGTCTCGTGCTCTTTGCCTGGTGGATATCTACACATCAAAGAGCCTTCATCCTCTAAAGTGAGTGCAAAAACACCAGAGTGCGAGAAAATGTAATTCTATGCAACCTTGGCATTAAATTACTGAAACTAATTTGTAATACAGCAACTGAAGGGAGTGATAGCAAATCTCTCTCTGACCCCTCTCTCTCTCTCTCTCTCTCTCTCTCTCTCTCTCTCTCTCTCTCTCTCTCTTCTGGTAAATGTAATTAAAATTTCAATGTATACAATTTCATATATTAACTTTTTTAGGCCATTCAAATACATAGTGTGTTTATGCATGTGTAACAATGTATATTGTGCACGTACCCATCATAAAACCTCTCAAAACATTTTGAAATTATATAAGTAAATGTTAAAGACAGTTTAAAAAAATTCAGAAACATAAATAAATATATATATATATATTGTATTGTTTTAATAAAATCTGCTAATATAAATATAAATAATATATATTACCTAATAGGTAACACATGGCAGATTAACTTTTCATAAATGCCAATGTATATTACATTTCCATATGGATTTTATGACAACTATGATGACTTCTGCTTCTGATAGTAAATATATCAAAATATATACACAAAAATGGTAAAACAAGGAAGATTCAAGCAATGAGCTGCATAGAAACAGATGACGACGATCAGAATCTGTAAAAACAGATGAACCAGTAAAAATGTTTGATACGTTATGTGACACATTAAATCTTTCCATGTGTTTATGCAGAATGGCTCGGATGTGAAGTGGGTCGATGGCGGGAAGCCCATCTTCAGAGTGTCTACTTTGGTGCTTTCTACAGTTTATACTCAGGTTAAAAAGAGCCACAGTCTCAGACTAAAATTGACTGTAATCTTGCTCATGGTTTATGATTTCATAATTCCCATGGGTTTTTTTATTTTGCAGGACCCCCATCTAAACCGCTTCTTCCAGCAGTGCCAAAACCGAGAGGCAGACCTCTCTCAACCTCCTACCTCAAACTTCCTCAACTGCCTTAAAGTAAGTGTGTTCAGGGCCTTAACCAGTAGCTGAAAATCTGGGGGCGTCAAAACAGAACATAAGTCCACCTATGAGTGCATATATATATGTGCATCTTATTTTATACATATATATGATATTTTATCTAGAGACAGACATGTAGCTGATAGCAAAAGATGTTCGACTTGTGTTTCACTAGTATTCATCTTAAATAGGTTTCGAATCTTTGTCCTCTCAGGGCCTCTTGAGTATGGAGAGGATTCATGTGATAATTCGCTTCCTCCCTGTGATCTTCAACCAGCTCTTTACAGTGCTCACTCAGAACGACACAGATGAAGTGTCCACCAGCACCACCAGGTATAAAACCCCCTCTGAACGCACTTTATCAACACGTCAGATTCAATATAACATGAACCACTGTTTTCCATCAGGGTCCTGGTGCACATCTTAGCCAAGTGCCACGAGGAGAACCTGGGCCACTATTTGCACTCTTATATAAAGGTACATCATATGGCACAAACCCATGCGTCTCTCAACTGCTGCCAAAAGCTAGTTATAGTAGACTGTACATTTTAAAGCTTTGATATGCTGTCTAAAACCTAACTATTTTAAAAAAGAGTTTTGTTTCTGTTCTTATGGAAGCATGTCAAGTGTGTGTGTTTGTTTATCCAGTTTGTGTTTAAGACTGAAGCGTGCGGCTTCAGAACGGTTCACGAAGAGCTGGCCAAGGGCATGACCTCTGACCTGAAGAGCAACGACCAGTCTGTCATACGCAATATCCTGAAGGTGAGCGAACATCACGTCTCTCTGTTGCAGAAGTGACGGACTGTTTTAACATCTGTGTGGGTTTTCTGCAGTTCTCCTGGTTCTTTCTGGAGATCATCGTGAAGTCGATGACGCAGCATCTGCTGGACTCGCACAAGCTGAAGGTCAGACATGACTTCATGCCTAAATAAGTTATTCCTATTCCTTTTTTTTTTACATTTTAACAGTAATCAGTCAGCCTTAAATAATGACTTATAATGAGGCTCACACTATAGTTTTCTCTGTTGCTGAGTAGCATGCATATTACTAGCATACCAGCTGTTTATTAGTACTTCTAAAGCACACATTCTGATTTAAGATCCCTTAAACTTAACCAATATTTTACTGTTAATATGCTAACATATGAATTGCTTTAGTTTTCAAGCACTAGAGGCAGTAAAACATCTTTTATTCCTTTCCACTTAAAAGAGTTCAAACCTGTAAATAAGGTAAATAAGTTAAAATATCATTGCATGTGTTTTGCATTTGTTAACACTATCAGGTTTAGTGTTGTGTTTGTCGAAGGGCATATTTCCAGCATGATAGAACTTTTAGTGACAGTCCCCTGATATTTGAATCATGACCCGGCTCAATACGCACCTGAAGCAACATAATATCAACACAGCAATACCTGCCAGGGTCACGGAACGAACTCGTGTTTTAGCGCCACCCTCTGGACATGTCACTTGCCTTGAGTGTGTGCGACTGCCCCTGCATCTTTCTCGCTGTTAAACCTGTTTTCAATAAGAAACGTGTCTGCTCAGCTTCCTCGGCCGCAGCGGTTTCCTGGCACTTTCCAAAGTCGACTGGAGACCCTGATCATGGTGATGTCCGATCACATCTACTGGAAGAACAAAGAGCTGGCAGAGGAGACACGCAGCGCTAATATGGCTATAGCAGCCTTCGTGAAGGTCAGCAGCGGCACACGACAACTGAGATACATTTGTGCATGAGTAAACACTTACATTAGATGCAGAAAACGACACGAATAGGTCCGTTTATTTTGTGTGAGACTCTGTTGGGGAAAGTTACTTTTAAAAGTAATGCATTACAATACTGCATTACTCCCTAAAAATGAATTGTTGCCGTTCTGTGGTAGTGCGGTACGTTACTTTTGCATTACTTTTTAAATATAAACAGTGCTTGCTTGTGTGTTTTTCATATAAAAAAGAAGGAAAAGTAAATTCCCGTCTGTACAGTCGAATGCAGGAGAACTCTTCAGCAATAAAAAACAATGAGGCACAATTGGTAGTAATTTTTGCTGATTAGTATGACTGAATGGGATTAGATACATTTGTGTGTATATCAAAACAAAACTGGTTATTTCTTGTGATTAAAAGGAATGCAGGGAATAAAGTAATGTAACTATGTAACTTGCAATGCACTTTTTTTCCTCAGCGGTGCTTCACATTAATGGACAGAGGTTTCACCTTCAAACTGATCAGCAACTACATAAACATGATCACAGCCAGCGACAATAAGGTACCTGGACTAGACTTTCTCACTTTTCTGTCTCTTTAGCCACGGTAACACTAGACATTTGACTGATTGACCTCACAGATTAATACACGCATCAACAGATTTGTGCAAGCCGAAGGCCTGGATCATCTGCATGCTCAAAGTCTAGTGTTAACCAGGCACTATGCATTCAAACATCCTGAATATGATGCATTTTTGTTATATCATTTATGTGTGTATTAATGTCTGGCTGTTGAATTCATTGACTGTCTCCGTGTTGCAAAGATTATAACAAAAGGACCACTTGTGTGTGTGTGTGTGTGTTTCCAGGTGCTATGTGAGCTGAAGTTTGAGTTTATAAGGGAGGTGTGTAACTATGAGCACTATGTCCCTCTGAGTCTTCCCATCCCGTCTGCACGTATCACAGGTCAGAGAGCACCACCAGCTCCACCTCTTTGTGTCTCATGCGCTTGCATTGTACTCCTAATTAGCATACTGCTGACCACAGCCTGATATCCTCTCTGTCTCATTTCTCTCCGTCAGACAAGGCATCGCTGGAAACCCAAAGTGCTCAGGGTAACTATTAACTGTTTTAATCAGGATTCTTAGGGGGGGTTGGAAAAGTATGGGGAAAAGAGCTCAGTTTTTAGTGTTTTTTGAAAATGTATTTATGGTATAAGAAGTCAAAGTAGGATTGAATGAAGGTGCGCTTTTACGTGGATAACCTTTAGAATACAACGTTTACAACGTAATAAAGTACAAGAAGAAGTTGGATTACACTCCAGATCTATTCTTGATGATCAGTAAGGGGCAATGATCATTTATGTGGTTCCTGTCTTATTCCTCAGTGGACTTTCCTGAGTATATTTTGACGGAAGAGTTCTGCAGGAAGCACTTTCTGACAGGGCTGTTGTTGAGAGAGCTTGGGCTGGCTTTGCAAGACGAGCAGGACCTGAGACACCTGGCCCTGGCCTGCCTGAAGAACCTCATGGCTAAACATTCACTGGACTCCCGTTATGCCCTGAAGGTGATAGTAGCGCGTGTAGTTGTTGTGCACTGTTTACGTTAGTGTGTGAACCGATCTGAGCTGTATTGTGTTTGTGTGTGTGCAGGACAAACAGGCACGGATAGCCTCTCTGTATCTGCCACTTTACGGTCTGATCCTTGACAACATGCCTCGCTTTTTCCTCAGAGATCTGTTTCCAATCTGCCTGACGGCCAGTGACCAGGTACACCTCACATCTACATTTATCAGCTGAAGCTTGGTTCTTATGTTCATCACGATACTGCGCATAAACATGGATAAACACACTTAAATAGAGGAGAGAAAACAGCCTATTCCTTCTAATACTGTAAACATTTTGATGACATTATAAGTGGAGCTCAGGGAGCAACGCAAAGCTGAAGTAAAAAACAAAAACCATTCGTGAGATGCTTTCCTTCGCAGGGTTCCAGAGATGATCTCAGTGTGGGAGTAGGTTTAGGTGGTCAGGTGACCCACGTCTTACGGCATGGGAACTCGATGGATGCGTCCTTCTCCAAGGAAGTGCTGAACTCCATCACAGGTACAGTGAAGCTGCTTGGACTCCTCACACGTATCTGTCATGCCTTTACAATACTAGGAATATAATACCACAATGAGCGCTTTTATGGTCTTTTTTTGGAGCTTGACAGACGTGTTCGTCATAAGCTGTCATTGTACAGAAGAAAACATCTTTAAGAAAAATGTCTTTCACGTCATAAGTCATAACTTTTTTTTTATTATTGAGATGTACACATCATCTGAAAGCTGAATAAATAAATAAGCTTTCCATCGATGTATGGTTTGTTATGATAGCACAGTATTTATCTGAGAGACAGCTGTTTGGAAATCTGGAGTCTGAGGAAGCAATAAAAACAAAAGACTGAGAAAATCACCTTTAAAGCTGTCCAAAGGAAGTTCTTAGCAATGCACATTACTAATCGAAATGTAGTTTTCATATATCTAGGGTAGGGAAATAATACCCCAATGATTTTTGGCATATACATAAAATCGACAATTTTGACCCATGCAATGTATTGTTGGCTATTGCATCAAATTAACCCGTGTGCATTATGCTGATTTGTTTTGGGTTTTTCCTAGCCTTTTCTTCATTGGCCGTGTCAACAGCGAACAACGCAGACTCCAGAGGCTCTCTCATCAGCATCGAGTCCAACCCCAGCAACAGTGAGAAGATGGATGGATGTGAGAAGGTGAGCAAGTGCATGACATGTTGACTGACTGACAGACAGACAGATAGAGCCAACACAAACACATAAACAAAAACAGACACTCGGAATGAATGAATGCGTTTGAGTAACAAGAGATTGATGGTGACGACTGCTCTCAGTTTGCCAGGCCACAGTCTCTCGTCGGGTTTGGTTCACGCTTTGATAAACTGGATCAAGCGGAGACCAGAAGTCTGCTCATATGTTTCCTGCACATCATGAAGACCATTTCTGAGGGTGAGCCTTTCAATCACTGAGCCTTTAGAAGAACCTGCAAGTTTTCACATCTCGGCATGCGACCTGAACCGTACACTGTTGTGTTTCAGAGGTGCTGGTCTCGTACTGGCATCGAGCCGTTCATCAGGAGATCAGTGATTTCTTCAACATCCTGGAGTGAGTGACTCTGTTCAGAAACAACAATAAATGGAGGAAGGAAAGGGGAAGAAGGAATCAAATCCTTGTGTTTTCATTATTGTGTTTACTTCTTTTAAACAGACTCTGTCTCCAACACTTCCGCTTCCTTGGAAAGCGTCACATTGCTAGGTAAGGTCTCTCATAGATGAGCTCCGGTGCCTCTTTTCTTTTCTTCTGACCTTGGAACACAAAACCAGTGTCAAGCAGCACAGATATATGTGTAGCAAACATTGCATGGGTCATCATTTTTGAATTGTCTTTTCTGCCAAAAACCATTAGGATATTAAGTAAAGGGAACGTTTCATAGAGATTTATTGTCCATTTCCTGCTGCAAATACATCAGAACTTCATTCATAGTAGTATGCATTGCTAAGGACTTCATTTGGACAACTTTAAAGGTGATTTTCTCAGTTTTTTGATTTTCAGATTCCTAACAAACCATACATCAATGGAAAGATTATTTATTTGTCCTCAGCTTTCAGATCGTGTATACATTTCAATATAAATACTGGTTTTGTGGTCCAGGGTCACATGTGCTTGTAAGAGGGAGAGAGAGAAGGAAGGTTAGAAAATAAGAGAGTACTCAAACCACATTTTCATTGAATTCCAGGGCTTTGAAATAAACGTACCACGGATAATAAAATGATAATATATAATGTGTGATTTAGTAACTGTATTGTCTTTAATAAATCAATAAATCAATGGATTAGACACTTATAAATCATTCCTGCTTTGGTTTCTTCTCCTGAAAAAGCCACTCTCTTTAGCATGTTTTTGTTTTCTATGATACACTTTATGTTTTGCCAGCAAAACTGCTTTTTTTTTAACTGATCTTAAAAGTCTAGTCACTTTGAATCCTGATGCTATCCCTGAATCAGTCACAAACTTGCAGACCTTATTAGTTAACTAGTATGCAATTTCCAAAATCATTTTTTAAATGAAGGTTAAAATTTAATTTGAATAGCATGAACCGAAGCATGGCTGTAAGTACAATCTCATGCATAGAGAGATGCCACCCTGTTCATCTGTGTAACGCGACCGCAGCAAAGTGGATAGAAGTTCTTGATTCACAGTGCTGCTGAGAGAAACAGGACATTGAATCAATTGAACCAATTGCTTCACAAAATGATTCAGTGTTTGGAAGCGTTTGAAACGCTGGTGATGCCTGCTGGTCAGAATGTGTGAATGCAAGCAAAGCATGCATAAAAGCATCTTTTACAAACCAATTCCAAATGTTTTATTAAAATTCAAATGTATGAAATGCAATTAACAAATCCTCAAATTGCATCAAATATGAAAGTTTTGTATTATATATTTTACTTTCTTAATTTCAGGGTTTGTTTTCTGGAGAGCTTGGCTAAATAAGAGACTCTTAAATATATATGTGTATATTTATTTTTATAATTAGGTATAATTAGGTTCACAGAGATCAACCCTATAAAGAAGCATTGAAACTTCGAAATATATCTGACCCTGGAGCACAGAAGTAGTCTTTAAGTAGCACAGGTATATTTATTGCAATAGCCAACAATATACTGTATGGATCAAAATTATCCATTTTTCTTTCATGCCAAAAATCATTAGGATATAAAGTAAAGATATTTTGTACAGATTTCTACCGGAAATATGTCAAATATTCATATTTGATTAGTAGTATGCATTGCTAAGGACTTCATTTGGACAACTTTAAAGGTGATTGTTTTGCTCCCTTTTTTGTATCTCGGCCAAGTATTGTCGTATCCTAACAAACCACCAATTGAAAGATTATTTATTCACCTTTCAGTTGTATAAGTCTAAATTTCAGAAAAAGGACCCTATGACTGGTTTTGTGCTCCAGGGTCACGTTTAAAAAAGACTTCTGACATCACAAAGCCTGGTTTACTGAAATCACGAGTTTGCTGTACGCTCCAAAACAATAGTTGTTTATGCTTTATGGAGCATTTCTTTGAAATGTTGGACAGGTCTGGCACAAGGACTGTTCCTGTTTAAGCGTCTGAACTATCTACCACATAGATACAACTAAAACTAGAGGAACTATTGCATGTAACCAGTGCTATATAATGACTGCATTAGCTTGTGACTGAGTATGACCTCCTGGTTTATTCCCACGTCTTGTGTTGTCTTTGTATTCTGGTGCGTGTTTAATCTCTCCCTCATCACGCTCTCTGTTCCCACCTTCATGTTGTCTGGCTTCCACACATGACTTCACGTTCTCACAGCACTCTCTAAAGATGACACCACCAGCATCTAACATTTGACATTTATTATCACAACACAAGCCTGACTTGTCCTGCCTGGCGTTAACCCTGCTCTAATTGGCTCGTTGTGTGCGCAGGAAGCTAGCGGCCGCCGTTAAGCTGGCTCAGGCCACACAGAACAATGGCACCCTGAAGGGCTCTAACGTGTCCTGCCAGTCTTCAGGGCTCCTACCCCAATGGTAAACACCTGACTGATCCAAAAACCACTGACACTCCTACAGATAAAGCTTCTGGATTGGGAGAAGAACCCTTTCCGTTTGCACAGAAGGGTCTTCATTATGGGAAATGGTTCTTTAGGTTATTAAAATGTTCACATGGACCCAAATGAGGAAGCTTTATTTCTAAGAGCGAAACACAAAGTGTGCAATGCATAGTAAATGCATTACTTCACTAAATGATTTTTAACCCTGAATATAACACACTCACATGTGCACAAAACATTCATCCCACTTTATATCAGGTGTCTTTAACTGTCCTTGTGTAACACATTAATTGTCCGGTGCAGGGTGCTTATCTTGTACTCATACTGAATTGCAGAACACTGCTTTTGAGCAGTTTAGTGGGTCCAAATAGGACCAGCAGTGTAATAACTAATGCATGCATATGTTTTTTAAATGTAAGGACAATGTAAAATTCATTTAAATGTTAGTACCTAAAGACATGTCATATAAAGTGGGACTGTCGTGTGTAAATATCATAGTTCATCATGTTACATTCATAGTGTGGGAACCATTTTTATCTGTATCCAGCAAGTCTGTCTCATTCACCTCCTGATATAGTTTACACAGGCTTTCTGCAGGTCTTAAAATGGTTTTAAATCATTCAGTAACTCAATAAGACCATCATTTTTTATTAAATGTGACACATACGCAAACAAAAATGTATCTTCCTTAGTATTTTTGTCTTGTTTTCCAGTACAAACATCTAGACGCCCTTTCCCAGACATGTGTTCATCTCCAGAACACAAATTAAGATCAAATCTTTAGCTCTCAAGAGCGCTCTGACCCTGCACAAACAGCAAGGTTACTAGCACGATCGAGGTCCAGGAATGTAGCAAGGATCATGGCAGCGACCTTGCTGTCTATGTAGAGTAAAGTGTTGAAGCAGTGTAATTCTAGGCTGCAGACGAGACTCGTCTGGTTCCGATCTAGGAGGGTCTTCGGAGGAGTTCGGTCTCTGGGGCTCATCTCCTGTACTGGACATGGTCTCCGCTGTCTTCATAAAACAAGAACTCTCTGTCAACGGGCTTAAAACCTGTTTCCTGTTTTACTTAGTAGATTTTTATGAACCCATTGACAGATATTTGTTCTTGTTCTAATCACAAACTCACTTCATTTTGATAATTTCACTGAAAAACAAGACATAAGTATCAATGAAGTGCGTTCATTAATTGCAATGTGATCAGAAGGTGCATTAAAGTGCCCCTATAATGGGTTGTGATAGGGGATATTTATACAACAAGCGAACACTTGCACTTTTTTATTTTTAATATTTGCATTTTCCAGTGTTAGAGGTCTATTCAAGCCATTCTTTATATAAAATTAATTAAAATTGGAAGTTTTATTTTAAACTTTGAAGTTTTGCCAAGACGATAAATTCACAGTGCATTTAGAAACATATGTGCATCGTGTGTTCCATTCAATTCATTCCTTCCTTTTTCTTCATAAAACCTGCAGAAACCTGTTGTAATGAAGAAAATACAAGGCTATTTAGTTTATTTCGTAGTTCGAACCTAGTGTGCGTTCACAGTTTTCAACACACTGTTGACGTTCTGTAAGCATTTCCAGACGTTCCCACCAAGAAAGTGGAGAATAGAGGGAGTAAATGGAGGAATTGAACGGTTTTCTCTGCTGCTGTCATGACCTCTCGGGGTAATGTTATTGCTGCTGTTCCCAGGATGCTCTCTGCTCAGGACGGGCACAGGCACGCCCGCTCACAGACCATGCCCATCATCAGGGGGAAAAACGCCCTCACCAACCCTAAACTGCTGCACATGATGGAGACCTCGGGTAAACACACTCAGATCAAGCGCCTGGGAACACTTGAGATACATGAGGTGAATTACACTCACTCGTGTGTGTGTGTGTGTGTGTGTGTGTTAGATGGAAACGTGTCTGAAGGAGAAAGCGTCAGCCCTACAGATGTGGAAGCCAATCTTTCTACTGAAGTAGCACTGACCGTGTTAGATGTCCTGGATCTGTTTGTTCATCATCACAAGGTAAAATAGCTTTATGATGTATATAACACACACTCTGATAGTAATGATTTTTAAATCTCTTGAGAATAGATTGAAAAGCAGGGCTGAGTTTTTAGAAAAAGGTAGTTTTTGTACATTTTTGAAAAAAAAACACATTTTGATTTTAGGAATTTAAAAAAAATGACAGATGACGCAACCATCCAAATATCAAATACTCTAAAAAAAATAATTGCATTGTACCTGAAGTGTATTTTTTAAAATACTTTTGAATAATTTTGAGTATTAAGCAGTTTTCTAATGATAAATAATTAATAATAATGACTGCACTTTGATTGGGTCGACCAAAGTAAATACCAGTAATAGTAATAATAATTCATTAATCAGTGATGACGAATAAATATGAAAAGAATGAATTGATTGCAAAAGTATTCTTTTGGCTATAAGTACACAATCGGTCTGTGACTGTTCAGTTCATTCATGCCATCTGGTGGACACGTGGTGCATCTTCAAGAGGACTAACTCCTGCTATCTTCTCTTCTACTGCAGAAGCGGTTGCAGCACGATGACGGGCAGAACTCTCTGATGAAGAAAGTGTTTGACACGTACATGCTGTTCTTCCAGATCAACCAGTCCACCAGCACCCTGAGACACGTCTTCACCGCCCTGCGCCTCTTCATTCACAAGGTGTCACTCTTTCTCCTCGTTTATCAGGACCTTTTAGCATTATCGCAAATTTGGTTCAGAGGTCTCAACACTAACCACAGCAAGTTTAGAGTCTCTAAATCAAGCTCTCTAGCGCCACCACTTGTCCAAATGTTCATTTAACATCACCTCATTTTCCAGAGATTCTCCAAAAAATGCGTTCTAAGCAATTCTACGATTCAGTCTCATGAAGCCCCGCCTTTCCCCTCTTACTCTGCTCTGATTGGTCAGATGGCCCTGTATGTAAAATGATGTGTTTGTGGGTGGGGTCAAGTTGTTGACAGTCAGCCAATGTACAACATAGGTGGGAATTATTCAAATCTAATCACTAAGCACTCTATAGAGTCGATTCTTTATTTTGGGAGACAATAACCTTTTGGATTTCCAACTTTACGGATGGTTTACATTCACACACAGCTGCATTAGGCAATATTGGAAATGGCCTAAAAGGGGCACTTTAAATTTCTACGGGTCGAGATTTTCTCACAATTTGTAATGATATGAAAAGCCTACCTTTCTGCAGTCGCCCCACACAGTTTTGTCTGTTTTTGAATGAAACTGGCTCACATCATCTTCAGACCATGATAGTCAAGCTGTTCTTCCCATGACCTAAAGCTACGTGTTTCACTGCGTCATTACTTATATGAAAAAGGGCTATTTTTGCTGGTAACTTCTGAAGGGTTTGGCCAAAAATCCCTGCAAAATCTTTGCCTGTGCCATCATCATCTCACACTGAACACATCTTTTTGATAACAGCGCCACCTCTTGGTGAAAAGACACGGACTGTTCCATCAGGATGCTAATGGTTGTATTTTGCTGAGGTTTAAGGTTTACACTAGTGCCGTCAAACGATTAATCTCACCCAAAAGAAATGTTTTTCTATACATAATATATTTGAGTATACTGTATTATATTTAAAATACAAACACATGCATGTATATATTTAAGGAAAATATGTTATGTTTATATTTTAAATATATGCATAGGAAAATAAATGTATAAATGCATATGCATGTAAATACTTTCAGAATACGTGTGTTTTAATATACACATAATAAATAAACAGTACAAACACATATTAAGTAGAGAAAAACTTATTTGGGATGCGATTAATCATTTGACGGCACTAGTTTGAAAACACTGTGCTTAGTAACTTTTTTTTAATTTTAATACAGTGCATAAATAACTATAATCATAATATTGATTTTGGAGGGTTTACTGAAGAGCATCAACACTGAGCTGATCTCTGGCGCTCTTCTTCTTCTCCAGTTCCCGTCCACGTTTTTCCAGGGCAAAGCGGACGTGTGTGGCAGTCTGTGTTATGAGATCCTGAAGTGCTGTAACCATCGCTCCAGCTCCACTCAGACCGAAGCCGCCGCGCTGCTCTACTTCCTCATGAGGAGGAACTTTGAGTTTACGAAGGGCAAATGCATCGTCCGCTCTCACCTGCAGGTCAGGCTTCTGTTATTCTGCTGCCAGTGGCTCTCTGTGTTTGGATTCTGCTTTCATTTTGATATTCAGACATTCTACAGACGGCAGGTGACTGTATCGACTGCCAGAAGACATGAAGTTACAGGGTTATTAGAGTAGAGTCTCTAAAGCGTAAACCCGTGTGTCTTACGTGTGGATGCATGAGTTCGGTCTGGTTTGGAGCCTGGGTGTGAGAAACTGATTTGTGTTCTTGTCGTCTTCTCGTCCAGGTGATTAAATCTGTAAGTCAGCTGATCGCTGATGCAGGTATCGGAGGTTCCCGCTTCCAGCAGTCTCTGGCCATCATCAACAACTTCGCTAACGGAGACACGCCGCTCAAAGTCAGTTTAGATGACAGTTCATCTACTATCTATGTATTTATTTATTTTAGTGCTGATTAATTATGAATAATCGCATCCAAAATAAAAGTGTATTTAATATATGTGTGTGAACTGTGTATATTTATGTATATATAAACACACACACATACAGGACAGGATATATATTTAAATATATATGCGTATTTACATGAATATATTTCATATAGAAATATAATTTTTTTTCTTAAATATATACATACATGTGTGTGTATAAAGTGGATACGGGAAGTATTCAGACTCTTTGTTATATTGCAGCCATATGCTAAAATCATTTTTTCATGTTCATGTGGGGATCATGTGATATTTCAGTTTTTCTTTTTTTAATAAATCTGCAAAAATGCCAACATTTCTGTGTTTCTCTGTCAATATGGGGTGCTGTGTGTACATTAATGAGGAAAAAACATGAACTTAAATGATTTTAGCAAATGGCTGCAAAATAACAAAGAGTGACAAAGTACTTTCTGGACCCACTGTATACAGTATAATAAATATACACAGTATACACATATATACAAAACGATTTATTTTGGATGCCATTAATCGTTTGACAGCACTAATTTATTTATAGTATTGTATTTGTAACAGAACGATCATAAGCCTTGTTATTCTGAGCGCATGCACTTCAGCTTTTGAGTGAAAATTGCCAAAATTCTTCACAAAGTATGCGTGTAACACGTTAGAAGACAAAAAAGTGCAAAACAAATATTCATTTTTGGGGGAAGTATTTATACCCTGTTTGAGCAAAGTCAGTAAACTTTATTCCTGTGTGGAAAAGATCATCTTCATCAGGTCAATAAGGGTTAAAACATCAGCATGTCACTTCTGTGCCGTCAGATGTAATTGCAAAAATAGTGCTAACCACAAAATCAAGTTTCAAGTCAAATAACCAGATCTTTTCCTCCAGAGTACCTCGTTCCCGGCTGACGTGAAGGACCTGACCAAGAGGATACGCACCGTCCTGATGGCCACCTCCCAAATGAAGGAGCATGAGAAGGACCCGGAGATGTTGGTGGACCTCCAGTACAGTCTGGCCAACTCGTACGCCAGCACACCTGAGCTCAGACGCACCTGGCTAGAAAGCATGGCCAAGATCCATGTCAGAAACGGAGACCTGTCTGAGGTCAGACTCATCCTTTCATTGGCTGATCTCATTAATGAATGGAGCTTGAGCAACACAAAACTAGATGCTAGAAGAAGTTAAGATAATATGTACAATGAATGAGCTTCAGGCCAGTCAAGCTGTAGATGAACTTGTTTTAGCATCTGAAAAAATCAATGGCTGCTTTACAGTGAATGTGTGCCGTCAGAATGAGAGTCAGTCACAATAATCCACAGCACTCCAGTCCATCGTATTCTACAAACCCTAAACCTACCCTAACGGTTGCTCTGAGAGTTAGTAGACACGGAGATTTAATGATGATTAGTTGACATGTAGTTGCTTATAGTTAGTAGAACATCTAAAGTGGACTTTCAAAATAAAGCGTACAGTTCGTACATGCAGAAATCAGCACCTCAGGGACTAGTGCTCAAAATGAAGCTCTGAAAACCGTTTTGCTTGTCTCTTTCAGGCGGCCATGTGCTATATCCACATCTCAGCACTTATAGCAGAGTCTCTGAGGAGGAGAGGTGAGTGGCCGCTTGTGCTCGGCAGTATTACGCCTGCTTGTACCAAAGCGATAGTTTGGGGTTTTTTTTTCTTTCTTTGCAAACATCGCATAAATAGCCTTCCTATTGAGCTTTGGTTTGACGTGCTGTTTGATCATTGCTGCTCAGTTGTTGTTGTTTTTTTTCAGTGCTGCACTTCATAATGAAACATGCTCCTAGCTCCTTCCTGCCACTTGCTTTATTCCTTATTCTGTGAGTTTTTGTGGCCTTGTCGTCGGATGTGTTCTAGCTGGAGTAGATGCATGAGTTTACAGCAGATGCATGGCTGAAGCACTTGCCTTTGCAATAAGTATGAAATAGGGGTGAGCAGTATGAATGCTAACGGTGCACATCACAGTATAGCTATTTCGACTGAATATTTCATTAATGGCTGCATATCACTCAAACACAACAATACGGGACCCTGGAGCACAAAGCAGTCTTTAAGTAAGCAGCACGGCCAACAAGACATTGCATGGGTCAAATTATCCATTTTTCTTTTAGGCTTAAAATCAATAGGATATTAAATTAATATCACTTTCCATGAAGGTATTTTGCACATTTCCTACTGTAAATACATCTAAACTTAATTTTTGACTAGTAATGCACATTGTAAGAGGTTCGTTTGGACAAATTTAGATGTGATTTTCTCAGTATTTCAGAGGATGCATAAGTCAAAATTTCAGAAAATGGACCCTTATGACTGGTTATGTGCTCCAGTGTCACACATAGTAAGATCTCCAGCTCTGTGCGTCTCATACTGCTCAGCCCTAGGTTGTGAGTAAGCCTGTGTTAAACCCGATGCCACTCTGCAATCACAGGTTACTGGAAGTCTGAGAAGGGTCGGATCTCGAGTGTGAGCAAAGAGGGAGCCTGTGTAATTAACTCTAGCCCCTTACTAACTCCCCAAGATGGAGAAAGTGAGTTCACCTCCACCTTGTCTTTCTGCCTAAACACTGGGTTATTATTACAGAGCTAGCTCTCAAGCAGTTTAGTTGACCTCAATCCTACATGTTTGTGTAGCGCTTTTCACAGTGCTTATCCTTTTGTGGGAGCTTTAAGAAAACAGTGGCACAGTAAGTCAACCAAAAGCAAAAGGATGTAAAATGTTCAGCTGGTAGACTTTAGTCGCATACTTAGCCTTGTTCAAAACTTAAAAGGAATAGTTCACCCAAAAATGAAAATCATTTACTCACCCTGGAGTATTTCCTCTTCAAAATATCTTCCTATGAAATTCATACAGTTTCGAAGCTACTGTTCCTTTAAGTTAAGTCAGTGTTCATTGTAAAAATTAATTACTAAAATATTAGTAATGTGAAACGTGCATGTAAGACCTGAATGTGTCCACGAGCACTCCCTGTTTCCAGCTCACCTGATTCAAGCAAAGGCTGCGTCAAGACACAGATGTACCTGTAATGTGCCACACGCTGTCATACTATCACAATTCAATCAGTGTTTTGTTTACCAGGGATCGTTTGTGTGATTGCTAATGTATGAAAGTAAAGAGGGTGCATGAGTGAAGACTGTACGGAGGAAGAAATGTCCGGAACACAAAGACTAATGCATAAATAAACAGACTTCTGTGTCTGAACCCTTAGCTTCCTTCAGCATGGGCTGGGCCGCCTTCATGAACATCTCTCCTAATGTGAAAGAAGAGGGAGCGATGAAGGAGGACGCCGGCACCCAGGACACTCCGTACACTGAGGTACACCTCTCAGAGGAGTGCAGGTGACGTGTCTCTCTCTCTCTCTCATACGGGTGCTGAGTGACTCTCTGTGCTGTAGGACACGCTGGTGGAGCAGCTGGAGATGTGTGTGGATTACCTCTGGAAGTCTGAGAGATACGAGCTCATCGCTGAGATCAACAAGCCCGTCATAGCTGTCTTCGAGAAGAGGCGGGATTTCAAGGTACTTTGATGAGCGGTGGAGCGATCGTAACCTGTGAAGGGAGGTGTTGATGAGCTGTGTCTGTGTGTCCTGCAGCGGCTGTCAGAGCTGTACTACGACATTCACCGCTCGTACCTGAAGGTGACAGAGGTGGTGCACTCTGAGAAACGCCTGTTCGGACGATACTATCGCGTGGCTTTCTACGGACAGGTGAGGCGCTCTTTCAAGAATATCAAGCATGCAGGAACCCAAATGAGCATGGCTAGTATGAGTTCGCTCAAGTTAATGAAGGCAAACAGATATTTGCTGTCTGTAGAAGGAAGCATCATATTTCTGATCTCTTCTGTTCTCTCCTGTGTGTTGTGTATCTATCAGGCAGTGGTAAGTTTAGTTTCAGTTGTTCTGCTCTCACTCGTAACTCTCTAATCTCTCCCTACACGCTAGTAATAAGTCACATGGTCTGATATAATACTTCTCCTGGGCGTGATCTAATCCTGAGCGTACATTGTGAGTGGTTTCAGGTCAATGAAGTTCAGTGTCAGACAGTGACATCTCAATGTGACGTTAACCTTCATTGCAGAAGTTGAGTGTCTTTTTAACAGCGTGCTGCATTTACCATTGTGTTAACTACCGGGCTTCAGCAAAAGATGTTATATCCACCTTATTTTTAACAGAAGAACGGGGGCGGCTATTCGTAAATATGCTGTTATACCTCTTGATATTGCAAAGATTGTCAAATTATTATTATTGTAATCACAAACACACTGGTTTGTAGCACAAACAGAGTAAATACTACTAGTTTTACCATTTACTGTACTATATTCTTGTATTTATTGATCTAAAATTAGGGTGGTCATTTGTATTATATGTTAGTCATTTCTTATTGTTATGCAAAATTGTTCATCCACACCAAAACTGGCTTAAATCCCCTTGTTTTCCCTTTTTTTTTGTTGAATGTCCCTGTGGTTTATAAAATAAAACAGATGCAAAAAAAACATGCACTTTAAATTGATTCAGATTTTACTTTTTATTAAATGTATGCGTAATATTTAATGTCAATCTGTATATTTATTAAATAAATGCAGACCAGTCAAATGAAATCAGTATTAGTATAATCCAGGTTTAATGCAGCTGTTTTACTGTTTAACATACTGTTTAATGCAGCTCAGAGATGACATGAATGCGTTTACACTACAGATACAGCTGCATAAATAATGTTAGGAGATTCACATATTCAAATAAAAGGAATTATACTTTAAAAACGAAGCTAAAACTACCAGCAGGTCGCGACAAATCTTAATAAGTGAGTCATTGAATCACTCATTCAACCAATTTATTCAAAGCATCCGATTGATGTGCTAAAGTAGTAAAATAATTTATTAGTTGATGAATCTTTGAGTCACCAGATTCGTTCGGAAACGCTGAATCATACAGGAACAAAACACCATTATCGTAGATGCAGTGATTGGAAAACTAAAGCAGATCAGTCCATGCTGATAATATTGTGTCTAAAACATACATCTCTTAATATTAACCTGAAGATAACATTTATATTTATTTATTTATTGCATGCCATTGTATAAAGTATAAAATTGAGATCCTAAAAATAGGACAATCGAGCAACGTTGGCTGAAGTTTCTGCTGAAAGACAGACTGTCTAACTTTAAACCGGACGAATGGCCAAAAAATAGCTTACTTTTGTCAAAAATAAGGTGGATGCTCTGTAAACTGCTGATCTCTAGTTCATGTGCAGTGTTGTGTTCACCAGGGCTTCTTCGAGGAAGAGGAGAGTAAGGAGTTTATCTATAAAGAGCCGAAGCTCACAGGACTCTCAGAGATTTCTCAAAGACTCCTCAAGCTCTACTCAGACAAGTTCGGAGCAGACAACGTCAAGATGATCCAAGACTCCAACAAGGTTTGTTCTGCTGGCTTTTCCATACCTCTACATCTCTTACTCTGAATCGCAGTAAACCACTTTTATAGTAACTAGGTGGACTGTGTGTTTTTGACAGGTTAATCCTAAAGACCTGGACCCCAGATTCGCCTACATCCAGGTGACCTACGTAGTGCCTTATTTTAATGAGAAGGAACAGCTGGAGAAGAAGACTGACTTTGAGTGCCATCACAACGTCAATCGCTTTGCCTTTGAGACGCCCTTCACGCTTTCTGGGAAAAAACATGGAGACGTGGAGGAGCAGTGCAAAAGAAAAACCATCCTGACCAGTGAGCTACTTCAGAATAACTACTCATACTAAAACGATAGGAAACACCTTTATAGACCTTTTTATCTAATGAACAGGTGCCGTAAACTATCAAAGTAATTGTGACTCTTTTTATCACACACTTCTGTCTTTTGTGAGATATCAACCCAGAATTTATGTAAAGTTGGAATTGTGAGGAGTTCATATCTGTAAAATCACAGATTATGTGAAATGATGTCAAATCAATATCAGATTATGTCAAATCCATATCTGGAACGGATTATGTGAAATTATGTCAAATCCATATCTGTAAAATCACAGATTATGTGAAATGATGTCAAATCAATATCAGATTATGTCAAATCCATATCTGGAACAGATTATGTGAAATGATGTCAAATCCATATCTGGAAAATAACATTATGTGAAATGATATCAAATCAATATTAGATTATGTCAAATCCATATCTGGAACGGATTATGTGAAATTATGTCAAATCCATATCTGGAAAATCACAGATTATGTGAAATTATGTCAAATCAATATCAGATTATGTCAAATCCATATCTGGAAAATCACAGATTATGTGAAATGATATCAAATCCATATCTGGAAAATCACAGATTATGTGAAATGATATCAAATCAATATCAGATTATGTCAAATCCATATCTGGAAAATCACAGATTATGTGAAATGATATCAAATCCATGTCAGATTATGTCAAATCCATATCTGGAAAATCACAGATTATGTGAAATGATGTCAAATTGATATCTTGAAAATCTAAGTTTACATCTTTTTTTCCATTCTGAGAAAAATTCTGATTTGTGTGAGAAATTTGTAATGTCAAGAAAAAAAGAAAGTGATATTGTTATTGTGGAATTGATACTTTGATATATAAAATATATATATCATATATTGATATATAGAAATTTGCGAGATATAAGATTCTGCAGGGGAAAAAAAGTCTGAATTGCAAGTTTATATCTTGAAGTTCTGACTTTGTGTCGTGATTCTGTAATTCTGAGGGATAAAAAGTCAAAACTGTGTGATGACAAGAAAAAAGACAGTTAGAAATAAATATTAATTTTGTGGTGGAAACAAAAACAGGATTCAGTCACATTTGTAAGATACAAAGTGAGAGCTGTGAGACTATTCTGAGACTTATGTCTGAGTTACACACCGCTCTCTTTCAAGACCCCGTCAAGCAGAAACTCAGCAAGCATTGCATTGTTTTCACATGCTTTAAAGCATTCAGCCTCTTCCTCGGTCTTCCCGCTACTGTTGGCTGTGTAAGACGTTGCTGACAGTTGGATAACCTCCACCTTTCCACCTCTTCTGTAAAAATCCATCAGCTTCAGGGTCCTGTATGCCTGCTGTTAATGTGCAGGAATATATTGAAAACAATGTCAGAAGCACTAACCTAATAATGGCCGTTTGGCATTACATAACACAAACGAAGGATATCTGTTTATTTCTTTGCCACCTCACATCTGTGCTGCCTGTGTTGGTATGCAGCGAGCTCCAGCTTCCCCTTCCTGAAGAAGCGCATCGAGGTGGTGGAGCAGCAGAGCACAGAGATGAACCCCATCGAGGTGGCCATCGACGAGATGAGCCGGAAGGTGTCCGAGCTCAATCAGCTCTGCAGCATGGAGGAGGTGGACATGATCCGGCTGCAGCTCAAACTCCAGGGCAGCGTCAGCGTGAAGGTGAGCCCAAAGAATGACATCATCCAGCTGAGAAATACAACTAACTGGAATCTGTTATTATATTTGTGTAATCAAATAAGTTTTTTTTATTAAAAATGTTACGTCAATTACATGTTTTAAAATCATAAACTGATTAGAAAGAAATTAAGATTTTTTTTTACTTTAAATTAAAAAGTAATCATAAATACTCAAATGTAATCAGTTACATTACTTTAATAAAGCAATTTGAAATAGTTACACTACTTTAAATATTGGGTAACTTGTAATCTACATTTCCACAGACTGGACATACTGTATCTAGCCGTTTCTACACGTGCAGTTTTACCGTAAACATGAGCTGCTGTAGCATCTTGACTAAAGACGGTGGAACAGGGCTGCATTTTCATGATTTCATGTGTTGTTTCAGGTAAATGCTGGGCCCATGGCTTACGCACGAGCCTTCCTTGAGGAGAAGAACGCCAAGAAATACCCAGACAACCAGGTCAAACTCCTGAAAGAGATCTTCAGGTACTTCATCGTTCCCTACATCATTTAATGTCACTATGATAACTGGCATCAGATTTCCCTTCATTCTCATGGAACATTAGTTATCAAATAAATTCTAATTAATCAACGCAGATGCAAGATGCTCTCTAATCTAAATATCTTGGATTTGCATCATTACATCTGAATGTCTATAGATTCTTAAATCAAGATGCATTTTCCTTCAGAAGCAGAATAAGATCTTGGTCTTGTTTTTTTTATGATATTGATCAAAATAACAGAGATCTAGCAGCGGGATCAGAAAAATCAACTTTGCTTGAAGGGAAACACGTTTTCATTTCCCGTTGATAGATATTTGTTCTTGTTTAAAGCATTAACTCACTTAAGTGTGTTCAGTTTCTTAGAAAACAAGACTCTATATCTGCTTTTTGCATCTCAAGCAGAAGTAGTTCATTTAAGGATGTTTAGATATTTCTACTTCAAAACAATTAAAAAATGTTGAGGAAAACACTCTTTTTTTTGCAGTGCATGCAACATTAAATGTCATAATTTTATGAGTTTAAGACTTTCTAATTTAAGATATTTTAGGATGTTTAGAAGATGTCCAGAAACCCTGTCTACGCTACAAGACGTGGATTTAAAGCAGTGTGTTGGACGCTTGGATTGTTCTTTGTTTTCAAGCTGGACGTCTATGATAAAACTTCTGTAACAATGCAGCAAGTCTAAACAACGAAAGTGAAAGTGTTTGGACTATTTTCTGTCGGTGTCCTGCAGGCAGTTTGCAGACGCGTGTGGTCAGGCCTTGAAGGTGAATGAGCGTCTGATAAAAGAAGATCAGCTGGAGTATCAGGAGGAGATGAAAGCTCACTATAAAGACATGCTGAGCGAGCTCTCCGCCATCATGAACGAGCAGGTCAGCACTTCCACACTGTTCTCCTGATGTCACTGATATATGTATGGTAGGGGCGCTGCATTAAAACACAGGCGAAGAAGCAAGCAATCTCATATAAACAATAAAATGATTCTCAAACACTAAACACAATATAAATCGAAACTGGCAGAAATATCAAGCTAGGAAGTGGTTTAGGACTGTGAAGCTTTCTACTTTCAAATATAGTCTTTTCCACTTCATTTCCAGCGATTATCGTCAGTTTGATTGCACTGATAGTACTTAAACTGAACAGAGCTGGACAATGACGTCTCTGAATTCAATCATGAATTGCCCAGAACTGAAAAGTTCGAAAAATCTATATATAAATTAGTGATGGGCCGTTATCGGCGTTAACGCGAGACTCTTATCGCGCGGTAAAAAAAATATCGCCGTTAATCTATTTTAAGTTGGGTTGGAGTCTATACTACAAGCTATGGTGACTTTCACCTTTAG
>JAUCMU010000027.1:4563561-4575092 GCA_032275025.1 Enteromius treurensis | reverse complement strand
ATGCTCAATTCCATGTACCTCAAGTTTGACCGCCTTACCACTGTACACAACGTTTACAAGGTGAGCATAAGTCTTGAGGACTCTCCTTAAAAGTAAGATCGTTGAATTGAATAACTTTTGCAATGTGTTCTGCAGGTTGAGACAATTGGAGATGCTTACATGGTTGTCGGTGGCGTGCCCATCCCAATGTCAAGTCACACTGAGCGCGTGGCTAACTTCGCCCTAGGAATGGTCATCGCTGCAAAAGAGGTCACTAACCCTGTGACAGGTGGCCCTATTCAGGTGATTACGGGTTATCTTTAAGCCTGTGACCTCAAACTGTACCCGCTGTCCTGTAATTGACATTTCATCCGCAGCTGTTTTGGGGATTTAGAAAAGAGCTGGAATTGATCTTTGGACGTTTTGTATCCTAGATTCGAGTGGGCTTGCACAGCGGACCAGTCTTGGCAGGGGTGGTTGGTGAGAAGATGCCTCGGTATTGTTTGTTTGGAGACACAGTTAATACAGCCTCCCGAATGGAGAGTCATGGACTGCCTGACAAAATCCACCTCAGTCCCAGTGTTCATCAGTGAGAAGCACAAAAATACATACTGTCTTACTTCAAACAATCTCTGTTTGGCACTGTAAAAATCCAATATAATCATTAACATGAATTCATACTTGCCTTTAGATGATAAACTTGACTTCAATGTCTGTGGCTGATTTCTCATTACCAGTGCTCTAAGAAATAAAGGCTATCAGATGGAGGAGCGTGGAGAGATAGAGGTGAAAGGTAAAGGAAGAATGTGCACCTACTTCCTGCAGAGGAACCTAAAAGTCACAGAGAGTGAGATCATGGGGCTTTTGATGCCCAATGCTGACTCTGACAGGAAGATGAATCATTCTACACAAGCTTCACAGCTACTTCACTACAGGCCAGCATTAAAAGGTCTGTCGAATGTTTCTTTATTATTTGGTTGCCAGGCTTCATTTTGGTGTCCCACTATATATTCTTAAACCCAAAGTACTGTGCAGTGTCTGTGCAAGTGTGCACACAAATTTTGTCAGAAGACTGATTGTACGCGCACCACATGATTTTGTTAAAGAACAGGTCATATGGATTTGTGAAAAATACATTATTTACAGTTTGTAATGTAGCTGTCCTTCAAAGTAAAGTCTGCAAAGTTGTAAGTGAAAAAAAATGCATGGTAAAGAAAGATATTGTCTCTCAAAAGAAACTTGACTCAGAGTCGCCTTAATGAGTGGATACATTTTCAAATCTTCTGCCTGTTACCGGTATACGTCACTAGGTAACATATCGGCATAATCCTTGCCTGCCCGTAAAATATGGACATAATCTGATCTGCCCACAAACACTTCCACTAGTCAGTGTATACAGCATGTCGAGAAGGTACTGTGGAAGCACATGTGGTTTTTTTATTTATTTTACTTATTTAAGGATGATGATGTGAAGAATTAGTGGTTAAAATTCATATATGTGAATACATTCTCTGCCAGCAGGAGGCGCTGTTGTCGTAATAGAGATTAGGTTTCCTTTGAAACACTGTGTACAAAGCAGTGCTCCACAGACATTACATGCACAATGAAATGCAACCTGCACGATAAAAACACCTGCACGGGTTTAGATTTCGAAACGTGCAATGCTCATTCATTCAACAAAGTCAAAGCCTAGTGAAAAATCCATTTGTGGTGACCAATCATAACAAACTTGGCCAACTGACCAATCAGAGCAGAGTTGGCTTATGGGAGGCTTATTACAGACCTTAAGATCCACATTGATTCAAACGAACTGTTTCGGAATCATTGCAATTCTAATATTAACCTTAGACATTTGAAGCTGTTGTAGGGGACTCCAACACAATATTAGGACACTTTAAAATACCAAATGACCTGCTTTTTAAGAGGTATGCACACATGCACATTGAGTTTGCACTAATCAGTTGTTCCACAAGGTCGCAGTACTGCACTAAAGAGAGGGAACAACAATAACAATAATGAGCTCGTGCAACTTTAGTTGAATTTTTTTTTTACTAGTTTATATTGCATTAAATATATTTGATTACTTATACAGTGGTGGCCAAAATGGTTAGAACACATGACAGATCTGAACAACTTTTTTGCCTCCAATACATGATTTTATGCTCATAATGTTCATGAAATATGCAGATAGTTGCTCTGAGAACAATATCAGATGAAGTCATACTATTTTTATTCACTCTTAACTTTAACTTTACTTTTTAGCATTTGGTGTCTCCACCTTTTTGCAGCAGTAAAAGCAGCACATCTCTCTGGCACAGTATCTTCAACCCTTTCTGCAACTCAAGCCAAAGACTTTCCTTTGAATGTACAATAAATCTGTCCAGTTTATTTTCCCAACCCCATTTGCACAATGGGGTTGTACTTTAAAACAGTGTACTTTATTACCATGTTGTGGTTTTCTCTATGCAATTGTTCTGTTTTCTTCCTTGTCTAACTCTCCCTCTCTTAAAGCTACCCAGAGACTACAGAAAAGAGACAGTTTTCCAATGGTACCAATGCAATATGGAGACAGTCCAACAGAGAGCAAACCTCCCACAAGATTTCCTGAGCCTCAGCACATCACAGGTATCACCATGCAGTACAGCAGAAATAAAAAAAACGTAATACAACAGTTTAAAAAAGTAAGCTTTATTGATAACAAAAGGGTGCACTGTCACTGCTCATTCACATTGACTGCTCTATTTACTGACAGGTAAGCCACGAGATTCAGAGAGCTACGGGAGTCTTTGCAGCGAGGACGAGTCTTTTGAGCTCACGAAGGACGGCACACCCAACAGGACAGAGAAGAAGAAACCTTCGTCTGATAAACGCAGCAAACATGTTCACACTAGGCTCTGCTTGTTATTCTGACCTGTCTCTCGAGCCCAGATGTATCCAGTATGTTACACTGTAACTGTAAGAGTTCAATATAATGACCTGAGCTGTTATGTGAAATGTAAGATGGAATACTTATGTCTGAGACGATTTAATGGTCGTATAGCCTACATTTATCTATTTTTAAAGTTTTTAGGCTTCAGGTGTGACTATTTTCTCTATTCATTTCACAAAAGGCTTCACTTTGTTTTATCTTTGGGTTAAACAGGGAAGTGAACCCTAAAACAAATGTCAACCCCTGGGCAATAATTGAGTTCAGGAGTGAAAAAAAGACACTGATGCTTTGTATAATAATAATAATAGTGTAAACCTTCCTTTGGCTTTCTCTTCCTTGTAGCAAAAGTGTCACTGCTTTAATACATTTTAATATGTGCAGTTTTTATTTAAATGGATATTTCAGCCAAAAATGAAAATTCTATGATTTAATTAGTTTCTTTCTCACGCTGAACACAAAAGAAGATATTTTGGAAAGATAATGGTAATCAAACGGTTAATGATAGCCACTGACTTCTGGATAAAAATACTGTGGCAGTCAATGTTACGTTAACTCAAAATATCTTCCTTTTGGACCAACTTGCGAATTAGTAACTAGAATTTTCATTTTTGTGGAGAACTATCACTTTGTTAAAGTTGAGCAAGCTAACACTGAATAAACTAGTGGGAGATTTTACGGAGAACAAGCTGATGTAAGTAATACTCATCATTTGAAGCACTATGAACTAATTACACCGAACTCAGTATAGTGAGCGGGAAGCACATGTCTCCAGTGGTTCCTCACACAAGCAGACACTTGATCCAGACGCCAGAGCCGGACTGACAGGTCATCGGACGAGGCTGGGGGATGACTTGAGTTTCTTTAGCTGGATGAATTTGAGAAACCAAATCTGTAACAAGAGTTGAGGTCATGTGTGGGTATTAATTCACCGCAGCGCTACAAACGCGTCAGGATAGAGTTTGACCGAATTACTGTGCTTCCTCCATCAGCTTCACAAGCATCAGTTTTGTGGGTGTTTTGTTTTTCCCGCCATTACTTTGGGCTTCAGGAGTCCGTTTCCTCTATCTCTTGGAGTTCACAGGTACTTCTTTCTGACAGGTGCTCGGCCAGTACAGGTCGATTGGTGTAAATGTCATCCACTGGCAACAGGAACGTTACCGTCTTGACTTTGGCTCTAAAATGTTATATAACAATTAGCATACAAGTTACTAGTTAATACTTCAAACCGAATAAAGCCAAACTCACCTGTTTTTGTTGACGTACTCCTGAAGGGAATGTCTGTTGGTTAATTTCTCTATGTCTGGTTTAGCATAGGCACTAGAAGGACGGCTATGTGAAGCATCATGTAGCTTTGCCCATTTGTTGTTGTTTACAGTCTCCTCGTGCCATCTCGGTTTGTGCAAAATCTCGTTCTTTCGAGAGTTTCCGTTCACGGAGTTTGATGATATGGAGTATCTTCGCACGGTCATAATAATGTTTTCTGTAGAAATAAAGCAGAAGGCATGTACTATAACTGTTTTTAAAACCAATACCTGAATAAGAATGACACTGCTTGTTTGGAAAGAGATAAATTTATTGATTTCTGCATCATTATCATTTTCATCAGTGCATTTATCATAGTTGGGCATGAGGTCATATCTGCAGTCTTCAATCTAAAGAATTGCTTGGTATTTGACTAGGGCTGAGGCTAATCTACTCCTTTCCTCAAAGTTTTGGCCTGCAAACTGAGAATATATGAATTCGTATTTGCTGGCCTGAAGCCAAACATGTGGCCAATTGCATTTCAGATCAAACTTATCGTAGTGATTGATTGTGACCTGGATGCACTACGCAGTGAGATATTTCGATAACAATATGATTATAGCAAAAGAATAGTGTGCAAACGATGTCTGGTCTCTCTGTATCATCTCAGGGAGCTTTTATGAGGTTTAACGCTTGCACAGGAAGATTATATTACCGTTTTCTTTTGGTTCAGTGTGAAACAGAAAGTTTTGGAAAATGTAAGACTACTGTGGATGAAGCGGTTTTAAAACTGAGAACAACATTTCCAGATCTGGTATCTGGATTAATGTGGATTATCAAGTCTGGTCTATTATGGGACCTTAATTAAACAATAGGCATTACTGTATGTGCAAAGCATGAAAATGTTAAAAAAAACAAAAAACAAAAAGAGCAATGTATGTACATATACAATGTCAGGTTGCTTCTATATCATTCATTACCAGGTGTTATCCAAAAATTATTTCATCATTAGTTATTTCACATCACCACTGAGTAAGTCTTTTAGTCAAGTAAAATAAATACAACCTACTCTAATGAGGGTTAGTTGACATGTAGTTACTTATAGTCTTATAGTACATCATTTTCTGCTTTTTTGCATACTACTGGATTACGATGTGACACGTTTAGCACAAGATATTTATTTACCTTTGTACTGTGCTTCAAGTTGTGGCGCGGACACGTTTCGTCTCAGGCTGGCATGGGTCGAGCTGTCCTGCGACCCGTCCTTCTGCTTCACCGAGTCCAAGGCTGAAGCCGGCCGGTCCAGCTGCCCGCGGAGGGCTTGATTTTCACTCTCCAGCTTTCTGATCTCATTCTGCATTTCAGAGATGACCTGCGCCAAGCTCCGTCCGCTTTCCATGCTTCCAGACTATCCGTCCATTTGAGTGAGGCGTGAAGAGTCCTCTTTCCAACCCTTATACCGGACCTCTCCCACAGCGTCGTTCAATCTCAGTCCAAATCTTGTCCCGAGGAGATTATGTCGCCTTTCACCACTTATACAGCTGAAAGCGTTCGGGTGGTTGGCCCTTTGGGCCTCGGGATGATGTTTTATTAATCACAAACAGAGTGTTGAGTTTCCTTCGTTATCTTTGCCCAGAACGGTGTATGTGGAGGTAAAATAACCATTCAAAGTAAACAAAATAGAGAAAGAGCACTTAGCTGCAAGAGCATCTTGATTCATTTTCTTTCTCTGAGAGGACAAATGCAATTAAGTTGTCATCAGATAGAGATGAAGATCTGCGATAGATTCAGAGGTAACTGATGCGCCTCCTCAGAAGCTTAAAAAATTCATCAGGTCAGTCAACAAGTAGCAACAAATCTAGGATGGAAAAGTTCTCCATAAGCATGTCCTTATTACATGTCCTCTTCACATCTTCCTAATCTGCCGTTAGATAAGAATAACTACTTTGTTGGCCTACTGTGGTCCCACGCTATATTAGATGGCCTTAACTACTATGTACTTACATAAAAAAATAAGTACAATGTACTATTGTGTTCATATTGTGCTGAAAAAAAACATAAAATCCTGCTATTGAGGAGGGATACAGGTAAGGTTAGGGACAGGTTTGGTAGTGTGGGTAGGTGCAAGGGATGGGTCAATTATAAATATAATTATAGAACATTTAGTGCATTGTACTAAATTATTCCTTTAATTGTAAGTACATACAGTAGTTATTAAGGCGACCTAGTATAAAGTGGGACCCCTACTATTTATATTCCAGTATGGTGATCTTTTTCACATCATGTCTAAAATGCTCAACATCATGCAAACAGAACGAAGACTGTAGTTACATATTTATTGCAATGACATGAAGTCATACTATGGCAGTTCTAGGAGACTTGCCAATGTTCATACCAAAATATATAACAATATTTAGTCACAGAAATGATAGACGTCAACATGTTGCACACTTCTGAAAAGAGAGGAGCGGCAATCAGTGAAAACCCACCACAATCACTAAGTAATTATCTGTAATTAGCAACCTTAAAGAAACGTTTGTGTTATTCGTAGACCATTATCTGGTGTCTTTATGAGCGCCAATGAATATGCATTTGGCAAGGCAGCATAAAACAGAGGTTAAGGATACTGCCCTTTAGTAATAGCACAGGCACAAGAATAAAGAATACTGTGTTTGAGTCTAACAAAGAATTAATTCTAACAAACACACATCAAATAAAAGTGTACAACAGAACAATCAATGGGGGAAATTACAGAAAATTGCCCTAATATACATAAGCACAAAATGGCTAATAGCGGCTTTAATGTTTTTTTTCCCCCCCTCCTCTTCACATTACTGTGATCACAGTTGTATCAAAGAAAACATAGGGTGGTTTAAACATTTGCATATTTGACAAACAAGAAATTCTGTACTTGTTTCTCTATTCTTTTTGCACATAAGCAGATATGTTGTATTTGATTAATGACTGTAAATATTTGCTCTATTTACCCATAATGAGGTCATTACACAATTTTTTAAAAGATTTCAAAAAGACAATATGAAAATGATCTTTGTTTGTTGTTGTTTCTTCAATGTCATAGTTCCAAAACCACAGGCATATTTGTTATTGAATAACAAAACATTGTCTGTATGTTGTTAACAGAAAGCTATCTGATTCTCCAGTGTGCACACTAGACTCTGAATCATGCATGAGGCTGTCTGTGTGGGAGAGAAACCCTATCACCCAAACCCTGCTCTCCATGACTTCAGATGTGTGCCCCGAGTATGTGCATATGGTCGTGATGACAACCGCTGATTATTGTGAAGCGACCCTTCTAAACAAAATTCAGAGTCATAATCAAAATCTTGAAATCCATCTGTAGAGTGATATATTATCTTTTGTAACTTTATTATTTATTTTAAAGCATAATAAATCCACCCCCCTTCACTATTTGAGGAGACAGGCATTTTATTAAAGTGGTGTCCAAAACCATAGTGGACTCATTTAATCCCACAACACACTGCAAAAACCACCGATGTACTAGAGAATCCCCATAATGCAGTGGATTCCCACGTTTTGCCAGAAGTTGAAGTTGCAGCTGCAGCTTTGGGGGCAGTCGTGACCTAATGGATAGGGAGTTGGACTTGGGTTCGAGTACCAGGTCTGGCAGGGATTGTTGCCCACAGTTGCCCACAGCTCCGGGTGTGTGTGTGTGTTCGTGGCTGTTCACTTTTCACTGCTGTGTGTGTGCACTTGGATGGGTTAAATGAGGAGCACAAATTCCTAGTATGGGAAACCATACCTGGCCACATGTCACGTCCTTTTCTTTTCTTTCCTTTCCTGAATCATCTATCCATTCATTATATATTCATTATAGAAAGCACTCGTCCATGAAGCAGCAAACTATGCAAAAGCGGCAGTCCAGATTCATTCACTCATTTTCATTCACTCCTTCAGGTGAACTGAATGAGTGGACTAATATAGGGAATAGTGAATGAGGCTTTAGGCTTTTTTCTGATACAGCCTTGATGTTAGTACTGCATTCAACTCTATAGATCAGGGGTGTCAGACTCAGTTCCTGGAGGGCCGGATCCTTAAAGAGATTAGTTCCAACCCTGCTCTAACACACATGCAGTTTTTAATTAAGCCTTTAGGACTTGTTTAGTTGGATCAGGTGTGTTTAACTAAAACAGAATCTAAACTCTGCTGGGCTCCAGTCCTCCGGGAATTGAGTTTGACACCCCTGCTATAGCTCATGACATACTCATAGATTGATTACAAAACTACACAGGTATTCAAGGAAAGGCTGTAAGATGGTTAAGATCCTACTTATCCAATCACTACCACTATGTTTATTTTAAATGGGGAGACGCATCAGTTATCACTAGTAAAGTATGGAGTACCACAAGGATCTGTCCTAGGTCCTCTTCAATTTTCAATATACATGATGTCCTCTTGGTAATATTATTAGAAAATACAGGATTAGTTTCCATTCTTATGCTGATGATACTCAACTATATCTCAACAAGACCAGATGACACGTCTAAATTATCTAAGCTAACAGAGTGTGCTAAAAATGTAAAAAATTGGGTGACCAACAATTTTCTCCTGTTAAATTCAGAAAAGACAGAAACATTACTGATTGGACCTAAAAACAGTGCACAGAATCTCTTAGTGTAACGCTAAAGGAAGGCACGGAGAAGTCAGATAAATGAATTGGTGTTTATTAACAAAGCTTTCAGGTATAAACAACATAAGGTAGTGAAATCACTTGAAACTGTCTTTAGGCAGCGATCTCCCTGATCGCTGTAGTACTTTTGAGTCCCACCACCGATCTCCCTGATCGTGGTGTACGTGAGGGCTGTCCAGATGTGGATCGCTCATATACTTCGTCAACTGAGGGCATAGGGAAACTCAGGTGAGTAAAACAGGTCAATCACAATTCCAGCATGGAGGCGTTCCGTTGAGGATTTACATTCTCTTTTTCCATTCTTTCTTTCAGGTGCAGGTGCCGTGCTCAATGATAAGGAGAAGTGCTCTGTGATATTAAAAGCTGATCCTTACTTGCTTTACAGCATGCATAGAATCATGAGAGGAGTCAGCGGAGGAGATCGTCCAGGTAAGTCAGCGAGGTAAGTATCAGCGGTGAGTCTCAGCTTTCCTTTTCAGGATATGAATTCCAACAACCATCAACGGACATCTGGAAATACTGAATCTAAGGGTAGGTCAACAAATGTGAGTAAACTCTGTTACCTCGAGCTCAGCCGCCGGGAGACTGGTGTGTGTGTCTTTTGTATACACCAACTTAATTAGACCAGGTGCGAGTGATTAGTATTCCAGCGACTGAGACCGATTGAGTTCAGCTGATCCAGGATCAGCTGACTGCGTAGACGTGACACTTAGGTTGTAATTTGCCAATAGACGGATGTAATGTTATTTGCTCTATTGTCAGAAATCTGGGCGTTCTTATTTTTCCCTGAATAGATTATGTATAGTCTTGATAAAATACCAATTAAGAAATAAATAAATAAATCTGGGTTTTTTAGACAGCAACTTGTCTTTTGAAAATCATACTTCATATGTTGCAAAAACAGCATACTTCAATCTTAGAAACATTGCCAGGCTATTTGTGATGCAGACTCATCAGATAGCGGATCCATTTGCAAGTCGTTTATTCACAAGAGCGTAGTCAAACAAGCAATGGTCAATCACCACAAACAGTTCAATACAGGCAGAGCAAGACAGTACCGGGCACAAGCAGAAGATCAGGGTATCAGGCTAGAATCAATTAAGTAATATCCAGGCGTGGGTCGGGGCAACAGGCTAGAATCAAACAAACGTAATGTCCAGGCAAAAGGTCGAGGCAACAGGCAAGAATCAGAATCCAAAGGCAGTCCAAAAGTAATCAGTAAGGTTAAACGCTTAGTGATGTTGGCGAAACAAAACTTTGCGCTGAACGTCACTCAGGCTCCCCTTTAAACAAGAATCACCTGTAGCGGAAATCCCAGAGGTACGCGGGCAAAAAAGGGTCCGGGTGGAAACTAGTATTCCGGGGAAGGTTCCTGCTGATGACGGTCACACAGCGGCACAGAGAACTGCCTTACAACCTTACTACCCCCCCCCTGCAAGCGGCTCCTGAAGCGAGAGGGGCGGCGTCGGGGTCTCCCACAAGGTCGAGGTGCTGGCCTTTCGGGGTGGTTGCGATGGTATACTTCGGTGAGTGTGGGGTCTAGGGTGTCCCAGGGGGTTAACCAAAAATCTCTCCTCCAGCCCATAACCTTCCCAGTCAATCAGGTACTGCAACACTGGACCCCGACGCCGAGAATCAAGGATCTCCCGGACTTGATAAGCCTCCTCTCCGTCAATGATTGGGGAGCATCAGCGGACTTTAACAAAGACAAATGGAAGGTGGGTGAGATCTTGTATGGAGCAGGTAAAGATAAACGGAAAGAAACAGGAGTAATTTGTCTAGTTATTTGAAAAGGACCCACATACCTCGGGTTGAGCTTTCTGACGGAGGTTTCTGGTGGATAACCAGACCCATTGTCCTGGTTCATAGGCCGGGTTGTGTCTACAATTGTCGGTCAGCTTGTTCAGTGAGTCTACGGACAGCCCTCTTGAGGTGCACGTGGGCCTGGTTCCAAGTTTCCTCACTCCTCTGTAACCAGTGATCAAGGGCTGGCAGACTAGATGGTTCTCCCGTCCAGGGGAACATGGGTGGTTGATAGCCCAGAATAAATTTAAAGGGTGTCATACCTGTGGCTGGTTTTTGCAGGGGGTTCTGGGCATATTCTGCCCACAGGAGGTATTTACTCCAGACATGTTGGTTGGAAAAGCAATATGGTCCAATATGGCCCCTTCTTAGTCATAGAAGTTAGCGGTGCAGCTACCTGACGGAAATGAAGTGATGATAGAAGTTCACAAATCCATGGAATCTTTGTAAATCTTTGAATGTGGGTGGGAGAGGCCAGTTAAGAATGGAAGTGACTTTCTGTTCATCCATGGTGACCCCTTCCTGGCTAATGATGTATCCGAGGAACGAAGTGCTAGTTTGACGAAATTCACATTTGGTTAATTTGGCATATAATTTGTGCTAAATGAGGCATTTCAGAACATTCCTGACATGTGGAACATGGTCCTGGAGAGTAGATTAAGATATAATCTACACTCAACAAAAATATAAACTATAAACCTTTGTTTCTGCTCCGATTTTTCATGAGATGGACTTAAAGATCTAAAATTAATTCCAGATTCACAATATTACCATTTCTCTCAAACATTGTTCACAAATCAGTCTAAATGTGTGATAGTGAGCACTTCTGCTCTGCTGAGATAATCCATCCCACCTCACAGGTGTGCCACATCAAGATGCTGATCTGACATCATGAGTAGTGCACAGGTG
>JAUCMU010000027.1:4551476-4563461 GCA_032275025.1 Enteromius treurensis | reverse complement strand
GGGACTTCTCCGGAGCCCAAAGGTCTACCGTCTAGGGCTGCCACGGCCACATGGGATCCACATGGAATCAGAGGAACTCGTGTTAGCTTAGTGAATGCTTCATCAATGAAATTACCCTCAGCCCCTCAGTCGATAAATGCAGTGGTGGTAATATTACGTCCATTGACTATGAGGGTTACAGATAAAGAAATGAATGTTTCATAGAATGAAAAGTTGAACCTTCACTCACCCGGGGTGTGGCTTTGGGGGGTGGCACTGGACAGTTGGCCCTGACATGTCTCGGCTGACCACAGTAGACCACAGTCGTTCTTCATTGGTGAGATGAGTTCTACCGAGTTGCATGGGTTCCGGAGCACTGTGGTAAGTTACAGCTGGAGTGTAGCGTGCTGACTGTGAAAAACGCCCTCCGCGGCGTGAACGCATCAAATTGTCCACATGAATAGTTAGCTCCATGAATTGTCCCGGTAAGCTAGTTCTGACTGGAGTTCGGCACTTAGACCTTTGTAATACATAGCCTTTAAAGGTTCAGGTGGCCAGCCTGTTTGAGCCGCTAGGGTCCGGAAACGAAGCGTGTACTCAGCTGCTGTAGTCGTGCCCTGTTTCAGCGATAATATCTCCTGACTGGGTTCTCTGCCTCCGGTAGCATGATCAAACACCTCGGGGAACCGCCGTAGAAAAGCTTGATAACTAGGAAAGTTAATTCTTTGTCCCTCCCAGAGTGCGGTAGCCCAATCCAGCGCTCTACCTACCAGGAGAAAACAAATGAGTGACACCTTGCTGTCATCATTCGGGAAGTTGTTGGGTTGCTGGTTGATGTATGGGTTGCATTGCATCAGAAACCCTTTACATTTCCCGGTGGAACCTAAAGAATTATATTAACTAGTGGGAAATTGGCTTTGCATGACTACTTTAAGACAGTAAAGGAGGGGACAAAACACAAAAAAGTTACAAAGCATTTTATAGATGGCTAGGAATCACTTTCATATTTATAGCTCACATTGAACTAAAGAACTGCAGTGAAACTACCAAAAAAATTAAATAAGCCTAACTAAAAATCATACACTTAAAATTGAAAACACAAATTGCTTATTTTAAGGCCTTTATGGAAATCCTGCTGCAGTCAAATGTGTTTGGACAGGACGGAAATTAGGTAGACACTGAGTCAGATTTGGGCAGGAAATTGCTCTAAAACCTGGCGACCCCGAGCCTGGTCTCTGAGGCCTCAAACACCATGACGTGACAGTGAAGCACAATATTCATAACATTTGTTTTCCGGTTATTCAGAAGGGTCTGAACTTCATCCATACCAAAGTCTAATGTCTTGGAAACACAAGCATACATCACCTAGGAGCGTTAATAAAGAATAAAGCTGGACAGCACGTTATAGTGGATGTTGACAATAGCGTGTTGTCTGCTCCTTCCCTAAAGGCTCTGATTGATGCGATGATCACACATTGCCGCCTCACATGCACCTTTTACAGAGACGGAAGAGCTCAGCAATTATCTGTCATTTGTGTGGTGAGTTTATTAATCTGCAGAAGGGAAGGAAATGAAAAGAGCACAGCTGGGTAAGAGTCTCTCTCTACAGGAAAAAACGCCAGTGATGCTTTCTGACAAAGACAGTCAACATGGAAAATCTATTTAAACTATAGTACAATTAATCTCATTCGAAATAAAATATATATATATATTTTTGTACATAACGTGTGTACTGTGTATTTTTATTATCTAAATATAAATGCACACACACACAATCGCTTTATTCAAACAGTGTATGAGTTGGCCTTTCCATGCATTAAAAGGTCATGAAATAAAAAAAGAAAAACAAAATGAAAAAAGACTTATAGATATACTACACTGCCATAAATATGCACATACAGTAGGCAAATTCCAGTAAATAAACATATGAACATAAGCAATATTATTATTTTTTATTAATTTGCTACAGTTAATCATAAAACATTTCCAAGCAATCCTACAATCCAGCTAACATTAACTAGAAGACAGTCACTATTTGTCTTTTTGTATCTTTTTGTAACTTTAGCTGTGAATCTGATAATGGCAGCAAATTTTATCAATGACCGAGTCTAACCATTGCTAGTGCAGACTATAGAAAAGACTACGTAAAAATACAAAATTAAATTATTATTCAACAAATTGTAAACTATGTTCAACTAAATGTAAACTAAATACAGTGGAGAAAAAAAATGTTTCAAATTAAAATATGTGGATAGGAGAGGGTAAGAGACTCAATCACAGCACATACAGATGCCAGTTTATTCACATCTGACATATCATCAAATAATGGTCCATAGCTGTGCATAACCTAAGTTATCGTTGAATATGGAGGTGTGGTGATTTTGATGAAAAAGAACAAAGTAAAAACTAAATCCAGTAACAACACTCTTTGAGTTGATAATGACTCACACTGCTTCCTTTCACTGCCACCTAGCGGTCATGCTCTGAATCACACATCTATACAGTCAATAAACACATCTCAGCTTCATTACTGCAAAAAAGTATGAGGCTGTTACAATCATAACTAACATCTGGCAGTCATTAAATGGTCACATTCATGAAGCTCAAGACCCATTGTAAGGTACATCTATATTTGTATACAGTTTGGTTTAATCAAAGGCTGTTCTTAACACTTCACATCTCAGTCTGCTACATTCACACTTCTGTGCCACCTTGGTTTACATGTAGTACATGGTTGTTTGGGAGAAACTAGCTGAGTGTTTTTTTGTAGCTGATGTACAATCTTGACCTCTCCTTTCAGACAAAGAGGAATAATGAGTGTGTCACAGTACATCTCTTGCCATCAGAGAGACTTTTGTACCCACACTCTTTTCCACTGTTAGGGCGTAAGCGATGAATTCTGAGCCTCACTGTCTCCCTTTGAGCAAAACACTGGGCTGTCAAAACAACTAAGCACACTACTTTTTCACTATTGTTATTTAATTATTTTTGCAAATATAAAAGGCCTTTAACATTAAAAGTAAAACTAACATACCTCAGTCTGCAAGTTGCTAATTCAAAAGCTCAAAAAAAAAAAAAAAGAATAGCAAATTCTAAAGCTCAAACAAACCTTTCAGGAGAGCTGCCAGTCAACACGTGGCATAACTAGCATTTCATGTTCATATTTCCCTGTAAATTGAAATGTTATGTACTTTTTTACAAGTTACTTAAAAAAGTAATCTGATTACCTAAAATGCGTTACCCCAAAGGGAAGAGGTGAGGCTTGGAAACCTGCGGCTTAGTTTTTCTTTATTTAAACAAATGAACAACGATCTCAACTAGAGATCTGACAGAAGGTCAGCTCTGCAAACATCACAAGGCTTAAGTCAACACCGGAAACTGAACCGAGAAAACCGAGAGAATAAATACACAGGTAAACAATAAAACAAACAAGACACAGGTGATCGACATAACCAACGCAAACAAACAGAGAACTAAAATAACAGGAAATAAAACACAGGTAAACACAAACAAAGTGTGCAATGAAATAAAAATGAAACAAACAAAAAAAAAAAAAGCATGCATGTGTCTGCCAGTCGTCAAATGTTGAATCAGGAAGCAGAGCAGAGTTTACTTCTTTATCCAACAATAATAAAAATGTAAAATGACCATCAGATCTTCTAAAATGTGACCTTAATTCCTACAGTAGAGTCAATATCAGTCATTCTGAGACTCGCAGTCTATCTGCTCAGGGATAGCGTGTAAACGAAGTGCTTTGTACGGTCTGGAGAGGTTCCTGAGCGCCTGGCTCTGAAGTTCGTGCCGCTGACTCATCCCGTCTCTGCTCCTCCAGTGCTATGCTGCAAACAATGGTTAGCAGTACACCACCCACCACAAGCAGCACCGTGCCTACCCAGCCAGTGTAGATCGCGGGTCCGAACTCCCGTGTTAATACAGCATCTGCATTCGAAGCAGTTAAATGTGTAGTCCAAGAAATCACCACCAGTAAAACCAGCCCACTCACAACAAACATGGGCCCCGATGCTATTTTAAACGATATGTTCTTCGGGTATCGTATCCAGCCAATAGGGTAAACTGCAATGGCAAAGACTCCCAGTCCTATAGATGTGATGACCAGGATTTTCCAGGTGTTAAAGTGCTCGGTTAGATTGAGCAGAGACTGATAGAAGGCACAGTGAAGTCTGCCGGTCGTGTGGTGTTGCCAGTTCAGCCAAACTCCATCCCAGTACAATGGAAGTCTTGTTGTGATGTTATCCACTTTTCCGGTGACATGCCACATGGGTAGAAATTTAGTAAGGACTGAGCAAAACCAGCCCGTACTAGCCAGCCCTAAAACGGCGAACTCTACCCTAATGTTCATGTCTGTGTTTATTCAGCAGCGCTGAGCTGAACTATTTCTCACAGCATGGAAACTCACTTTACTGCATTCCAGCTGTGGGTGGAGAGACACGCTGCGGTCGAAACGTGGAGGATCCCTTTGTGTTTTTGCCATGGTTTCATAACAATCCCTCTGTTTCCTCACACGGAGAGACATGAATAGGGCAATACTGGCAAGGTTTAGATCCTGAATGAAACAACGAAAGTCTCTGAACCAATTTATTTCCCAGATTTGTGCTCCAATTTGATTGTTTCCATATGGAATTGTAATATAAGTCATATATTGCCCTTTATCAAGACTATAATGTAATATCATTTTCACATAGGCCTTTGCGAAGATGTTTTTTTTGGGGGGGATATGTAAATAGATTGCATATAAGTAATATCCATATTTTAATTGTTCATATGTTGATATCGGTGTGTTATATATGAATTTCTAATAGGTTTCATGTATGTATTCACTTTAATATATTTCACATATGGAAATGTAATTCATGTAAATACATTACAGTTGTGCATGGGCTTAAAAGGAAACTCCATCCAACCCAATAAATGTATTAGTTATACTATATTTTACACACTTTAGATATTCTACTGACTATAATAACTTCACAAGTAACTAACTAACTCTTACTAGTATCAGGCAGACTGTTATGTTAGAACTAGTAGTTCAAACGTTGACATATACTTGCAAAGTCACTTACAGTCAGAATCTCTGTTAAAATAAAGTGTTAGGAGATATTTCGGTCACTAAATAAAGGGTTTACAAAGTTTTGGTTTAATTAAACCTTTTTGGAAAAATGTTGTCCATAAAAGCAGCTTGAGGCCAGCGGTGGTACGATCTTGCTTTCCTAGCTACTGTACAGCTCTTTTGTTGTTGTTGCTCAAAGATTTCTTTGTTAGTTGTTGACAAAGATTAGTCACACTAATTGATAAATTCCAGTAGGAGGAAAATACTTTGAGAGGTCAAACAGAAGAACTAGACGGTTAGACAGCATTCCAGTGATTCCTTTTTAATAGGTAGCACTTTATTTCAGTGTTGTACAATTCTGCTTCTGGAGGGCAAATATCCTGCAGAGTTTTGTTGTAACTTATGCCGACACATCTGCCTGGAAGTTTCCAGAAGACCTTATTTTGCTGATTCTGGGATTTAATTGAGATTGGATCCAGCTTTCATCAGTACATTGCCGCAAAAAAAATATCACCCATATGGATATCAATGGAAATGAATCATCTTATTAACACACGATAGTCAAATATCCTCCTCATTCAGAGCTGTAACGCCCCAGACTGTGTTTGTTTTCATTTCCCCATGTGCTCTGTCTCCGTCTGACCTAGTTTCTGTTCAATTATGTTCAGGTGTGTCTCATTTAGTTTATTGCGTGCTCTATTAAATGTCTGTTCAGTTTAGTCTCTGTGTCGGATCATTGTATGTTGCTACGTTGGTGTGTATCAACCATTCTGCCTACCTGTCTGTAACCTCTGTGAGTATTAAAATAGCTGTTATTTGAAGAGTTTGAGTCTCTATGAAAATGCTAAATTAAAATGAACAAATAAATAAATATATTTTATTTATATAAAATAAAATAATACATATAAAAATAAAATACAATATATTTAAAATAAATACATTTTTTTCTTAAATTATATAAAATGAAAACTAAAAGACCTTTAAATCACATGAGCCAATATTTTATTCACAGTAGAACACAGAGAACATAACAAATGTTTAAACTCAGGGACTGAACAAAAGGGACTGAAAGGACTGAAATAGCAAGAAGGCTTAAGATCTTTGTTGGATGCCCTTGGTCTTTAGGTCCTCAGACGACACTCATCACATGATTCTGTCATTGGCATTACTAAATGGGCTCAGGAATACTTCCAGAAACCACTGTCAGTAGACACAATCCTCAGAGACATCTGCAGATGACAACTGAACTCCGTCATGCAAAAAGAAAGTCATATGTGAACATGGTCCAGAAGTGCCTTCATGTCCTGTAAGCCAAAGTTCATTTAAAAATGGCCTGTTTCAAAGTGGAAAAGTGTTTTGTGGTCAGACGAGTCCATTCTTGTTGGAAATCTCTGACGCGTGTTATCAGCATTCAGTTCAAATCCAGCATCTTCGATGGTATGGAGGTGCGTAAGTGGATATGTGCAGCTTTGTTTTAGAAGGCACTATGAATGCTGAAAGGTATATAAAGGTTTCAGAGCAACATGTCCTCCCCTCCAGATGATGTCTATTAAAGGGAAGCAAAACCACATACTGGAGCGATTACAACAGGAAGGCTTCGTTGTAGAAGAGGCTGTAGCTGAATAGACCTGCTGCAGTCCAGATCTTTCACAGATAGAGAACATTTGGAGCATCATTAAACAAAAAATACATCAAAGATGACCACAAACTCTTCATTCAAATGCAACCTGATAAACATGCCCCCGTCCACACTATTTTGAGACCTGTTGCAGGCATCAAGTTTGAAATGAGCTCATTTTGAGCATAAAATCTCAGTTTAAACATTTTATGTAATCTGTGTTAATAATAATTAATTCATTCATTTACTCTTAAGTCTATATATATATATATATATATATTTATGAATATAATTTGTCAGAATATGTTATCTTTTAAATAATTTTATTTGTTCTGCCATGTGACCATTGACCATGAACTGCAATGTTTAATTTCAAGTGCAAAAAAATATGTATTAGATCACAGATGTTCAGATGACAGTCCCTGCATTACATATGAACAAGAACTAACATAAATTTGATCATTTAAAATCTATATAAAATATGATTCATTCACAAATCAAAACAGCCCACAGAAAAACACATGACTTGATTTCTGAAATTATTATCATTAATTACTCTCAAGTCTGTATATCTTAACTGAAACGTAGGTAGGCCTATTTTTTAATGACACAATGGCATTTCCCTCCTCCAGGAGCAGTAATGACACTCATGCTTTATTTTACTGTAATGTGTCCCTGTTATATGCGTTTAGCAAATAACGGTAAATTATTTCCAACTTCTGGAATTTGTGAGTAATTCTGGTCATCATGATTAAACACAGCAGGTCCCTGACTTTTCTGAAGCGCAGATAAAGAGCTCGGACACCATCAGCGTTTGACTGAATTTAACGATCTGTTCATTTCAATGTTCGCAATTCAACTATGTTAATGTATGTAGGCCTATAGATGTAGAAATGTATTTGTGTGTTTAAAAACCAAAACGCTTCACTTCTGATACAAATTGACAAGTGAAATGTCCACTGAGTGGCGCCAAAAGATAATTGCATCCTCTCTGGTGTGTGTCTCTGCGTTCAAACTCCAGATCTTCCTTTATGGACAGGTTTTCATTCACACTTATTTGATTGCATTTTAAAAACCGATTATACAAGAAAAATTTTAAAACACAAATTATTTCTATTAAACAAAATAATTGCCATAACAATACCCTGTAGGCTATAATTCATCTACATCACATTTATATTCATACTTACATCTATTGCCACAGCTTTTAAATAAATTAAACTTTATAGGTAAACAGTTGATCAGAGAGAGAAATAGACATTTATTTTAGCTCATTTGCTACTTTGAGAGCATTGTACTGTATACTGTAGTGTGTAGTGGCTGCTTCATTTGACAGAGCTTCTTTCACAGGCTTTGGCTGCTTTCTTTCTTACACTTCATTATTATTATTAATACTACTACTACAACAACTGCTATTATAATCAGTCAGCTAATTAAATGCTATTCCTTTACTCGCTCTCAAAGTTTTGAATCCCGGAGCATTCAGGGGGAAAACCTGTATGTTTTATGAGTCTTCATTTCCCTATCTCCTATCACTCAAGCGTTCAAAGAATGCAGTTTCTGTGTGCCTCAGACCCATGACATCATCATCATGCCCCAAAAACAGACTGCTTCCACTTTTGTGCATGCTTTGTGACATTTCAAATAATGCAGCTCTCTTGTTTCCGGTGATGTAATGTGGTCACATGGTTCATGTAATTCTCAACAGTTCGTAACAACTCTGAGCTATCAATCAATCACTGCATACATTTTGGGGCAATAATTCCTCATAGTCAAATCATTCTTCATATATATATATATATATATATATATATATATAGTAAGCACAAATTAATATAGAACAGTGAATACACAAGTTTTAATGCCCACTTGGCCTTGTCTCTCACACATACAGTGATGCTCAGTAGGATAGGTTCACAAAAGAGTAAAATGTCTGTGGAACGATAAGGCAAGAAGTATGACCCGAGTAAATATGGTATCAGCTTTCCAGCTCTGGATAGAACTCAAGGAGTGAAAGGCCTGCGATCTCGTCCAATGTAAGTTAGCATCACTGATTATAATGACCTCTGTAGTATTTTGTGTAGATGGTGTAACATCGGTACTGCTTTGCTTCACAGAACTCGTTGACTGAGTTGCTTAAGCTACGTATTTGTGTGGGGCGGAGCTATCAAAGGGGCATGTTTGTTTTGGTGATTTCAAATATCAACATTGCCTTCCAGATATGGCGTACCCTGCCTTGAAGTGTAACCTCTTATCCACTAGCTAAATAAATGTGCTATATTATAACTTAATAATAATTAATGTTTTGAGGAGATTTTTTTTTGTACTAAGTAATATTATGCGATAATCATGAGACATTGATGACATTGATTTAAAGTGCGTAGTAATTCATCTACACACAAAACAATTATGACATTTAAAATACAACGCATTATAAAGCATTATACAAAACAAATCATATCTGTTACATATTTTGTGTTGGAATAGCATGACAGTATTTGAATGATGACTATTTAAATATGTGTGTGATCTATCTCTTTAATTTATTTCTTGTAAACAAATGCAATGCGAAATATTAGAGATAATAGTTGAATGCATTGTCTCCATTTTAATGAAATCATTTTTGGGATATTGTTCATTAAATCATGTTTTTTATTAATATTCATCAGTAATCATTTCACTCACAAATAATGAAAAGTAAAGCACACATATAGTTTGGGGGGTTGGCAATGCAAAAAAGGAGTATTATTTGAAACATTGTTTTAAACTTTGTTACTCAAAATTATTTCTTTGAAGCATTACAAATCAGAAAACATATTATTAAACACATTACACACACGCTACACAAAACTTGGTTGTCACTAAAAAAACACTCTTCTTAGCACAGAAACATCAAAAGCCAAATATTTTCTTTCAGATTAACTTCTCTTGTTTATCACTTCTGTGAGTGAGATCACTTTAGCCTTTGACCAGTGTGTCCATCAGTGTGATGTGTTGTATATCACACGTAGTTCTTTATGGCGTAGCCGCTGTGAGTGTCCGTCTTGGTCAGTGTGTATCTCGGGGAGTAGTTGTGGCGCTCCGGTGGGCAGCTGGTGCAGAGGACAGCCCCGCCGACGATCAGAAATCCAGCCGTCACCCAGCCCACATACAGTGCTGCTCCCATCTCCCGCTTCAGCGCTTCATGCACAATGGGATTGTGAAAGTCTCTGATGATGGAGTCGGCCGTCCAGGACACGGGCACCAGGGCGGTCAGTCCTGAAAGCATGAAGGTGATCCCAGAGACCACCACGATCCGTGCTTTGGCCCGCGGGTTACTGAGGCACTTTGTGCAGTCAGCCCCAATCAGAAAGACGAGGAACGCCAAGCAGGCCAGAGCCATGGTGGTCACGATCAGGCCTCGCGCCGCCTGGAGGGAAGGGTCCAAATCCAGCAGCGCGTCATAGAACTTACACTGCATCTGACCGATGCGCTCGTACACACACGTCATCCACAGACCCTCCCAGAAGACCTGAGCCACCACGATGTTTGTACCGATGAAGGCAGTCACCTTCCACATAGGCAGAGCGCAGATGATAATGGTTCCTGCAAAGCCGATCATTGAAAGAGTGATTCCCAAGACCTGCAGAGCCATGGAGCGGGCCTGGGAGGATACAAAACAACCATTAGGATATATTTGTGCATTATGTCTGAGCATCAGTGCTTTTAATAATGAAATAGATTTGATTTTAGCACTACACTTACACAAAAGGCATACAAAGTATCTATTTACACTGGAGAATATCGATTTATAAGTGGAAATAGCCCGCCTTGTTGGCAGAGGCTCACCAAAATGTGATTGGGCTAGTAAACTTTACAAGATTTGCCATCAGCTCCAGTGGGGCAGATGTAGACATTTTGACACTGGGTTAAATTTCAAATCACATCAGAAAAGCATTTATTTTGAATAAAAATGAAGGAAATAATCAATTAGTTAGGGTATAGGGAGGGCTTTATTGTCCCAACAAGATGACAACAGTGGCATCCATTTAATCATTTTTTATTGAAAATAAAATTAATTATTGCATACTGTTTTATAAGGTACTACAATACTGGGGTGCAGATCATTGCCACTATTAAAAATAAGTAGCATAAATAGCAGAAAACCAAGCTATTTCACATAGTGTGTATATAATCTATAGCCTCTATCACTATTTACGCTTAGTCTAAAATGCCAAAAATATATTTCCTAATATATCAATATATAAAATGACATAAGAGTATATTCTAAATTATAGAGAGTAATATATTTTGTAAATATATTAGAATATAATATATATAAAAGGAATTGCGCCTTTCTTATCGAAAAATGTGACAACTTATATGCCATATACCATATATGTAATTTTATATTCAGTAATACACTTTATTATATATACATGCAGAATATATGGTACTGCTTGTCAAACATACATTCACTCATACACACATAAATAGAAATATATGTTTCTTAAATTTAACAATCACTTATGATATGGGGCAAAAAAAATATTTAGTCAGCCACCAATTGTGCAAGTTCACCCACTTAAAATCAATTACTCAATCATGGCTATACCTCAACTGTAAGAGACAAAATAAAAATAAAAAAAAATCTAGAAAATCACATTGTAGGATTTTTAAATAATTAATAGGTAAATTCCTCTGTAAAATAAGTGTTCATCAACAAACAAGCAAGATTTCTGGCTCTCACAGATCTCTAACGTCTTCTTTAAGAGTGTCCTTTGTCCTCCACTCGTTACCTGTATTAACGGTATCTGATAATCTCCCTCGATCTGGGGCTCCACGCAAGTTCTCACCCTGTGGGGTCAAAATGATCACAAGAACCCCAGAACCACACGGGGGACCTAGTGAATGACCTGCAGAGAACTGGGACCAAAGTAACAACAGTACTTGTCCAGACCCATCTGAAGTTTGCTGGAGAGCATTTGGATAATCCAGAAGAGGATTGGGAGAATGTCATATGGTCAGATGAAACCAAAATAGAACTTTTTGGGAAAAACTCAACTTGTGGTGTTTGGAGGAGAAAGAATGCTGAGGGTGGGGGGCTGAAAATCCTTCTTGGGGCTGATTTTTGGGGCCATTTATCATGAGATATTGAGTGAAAATCTCCTTCCATCAGCAAGGGCATTGAAGATAGAGATGCTTCGTAAGAAGCATTTCAAGGTCCTGGAGCGGCCTAGCCAGTCTCCAGATCTCAACCCCACAGAAAATCTTTGGAGGGAACTGAAAGTCTGTGTTGCCCAGCGACAGCCCCAAAACTTGACTGCTCTAGAGGAGATCT
>JAUCMU010000027.1:4525198-4548503 GCA_032275025.1 Enteromius treurensis | reverse complement strand
TGTTGGCAATAATATAAATGAAAGCACACAGTGTTCGGAGAAGATAGCTGGAAAATACGACAGAAATAAGATGTTTGCCTATAGCTTACTGCAGTACTAGCCGCGGTTCAGCTGCACGCGGCAAACGCTGCCAGTGTAGACACACAAGCGACGCGCACCGCATGCTAGTCCGAATGAGAAGCTGCAGAAACTGAGGCGAAGCAGCTTTGTGAGATTCTATGAGTTTGAGACAATAAAGGGGTTTTAAATATATGAGAGATCAGTTTACGGTCCTTTGTCAACTCCTAAAGGAACTCTTTTATTTAAATAAGCTTGTTTGGAAGCACACTGAGAGCTTTCTATTGGTTGAATGCAGTGTTGCTGTATAGATTCAGGTCCATACGAAGCACAGTATTTAGAAATGTCTAACAAAAGTTCGCGACCCACATCTTGTAGTTAATGTTCAGACAAATGCCTTTGCTAGTATCACCTCTGACATCTCTGTCTAACCGGTTTGGGAGGACCTGAAACCCAAGTTTCAGCAAAACAACTTCACTGTGTTTTGTTTTCACAGTGTTTTGTTTTCACAGTGTTTGTTGTTTAAATGTTAAACTTGTTCAAACGTTGTGCATTTTTAAACTATTTCAATTCTGTGCTTAACTTTCTTTTTCTAGAAATGTTTTGTTTCGCTGAAATGCGTGCACGTGAATCTCAGGGATGGATTCGATGTTGGCATACCCTCAGAATAGATGTTTCAAAAAGGCCCAGCAGAAACACATTCAACTGTTTACCCTTTATGACCCGTCAAAGAGTTATGACAGACACATGATTAGACTTTGATTAATAACATTGTGCTGTAAACATAGCCATTGCTTTTTCCAGAAAGGCTGAAAGAAGATGTGTTCGAGAAAAAATCTATTTCTCCCTCCTCCTCTTTCTAGCCTTATCATAGATCTAGAGAATGTACGCTCATTTATGTTGAATTAGTCTGTTTTTTTCTCTCTCAGCATTTAAATCCACCACTTTCAACTCTGAGAAGCATATTTCGTTTTTTTAGGCAGTTACTTTAACAAAGTTATAAAGTATTTGTCATTGAGCAAATATTACTGAAGAAACAATTTTTTTTGCCTAATATGTCTAATTTTGACTATGTTTTTTCAAATGAAGTGGAGACTGATTAAAGATGTCTGAAATTATTTATTTCAACAGTTTTGGCGCAATCTTTAATGTTTTCTTTGATGTAAGAATATTCAGTGCTGTCAAACTATTACAATGAAATGATGTCAATGCAGTATAATAAATTGTTTTACAGAAGTATTTATTTTAATGAACAAACAAGTTTACTGATTAAGGCATAATTGTGCAAAAATGCTCTCTTATGTTTAGAAAAAAAAAAACCCATAGCCATTGTAATTTAATAACAGTCAGATAGCTGTGATGATTAATGGAACAATTCATACTGTCACATTCAACATAAGTTACAAGTATAGCTTGTTTATATATGTATATATATATATATAAAACATTTCAGATCTCGGTCGCTTCCCTGAGTTTGATTCCTCTCGTCACATTATAAACGCACACTTCAACTTTCAGTGATCTGTAGTATCACAGCACAAAATCTCAGTAAATACATTACTGCCATATCAGATACTGTCCTTCTCTTGTTTCTCCTCAGGAAGAAAAAAAAAAATCAGGAATAAAGAGGTGTTACGAAAAAAGGGTCTTTGTAATTAAAGTCTTTTGAATGCTTGATTACTTTCAGACGTAGGCTTTGCTGGTGGCAGTGGACCGTGGCTGAGAGTACTTGTAGTTGTAGTTGTCCTCTTTAGGTGGGCAGGAGCTGCACAGAATACCTCCTCCCAGGATCAGCAGAGCAGCAGCTCCCCATCCAATGTAGAGAGAAGGCCCAAGCTCCCTCCTTTGGCCCTCTGTGAGAAGGGGATTGTAGAAATCCCTAATGATGGTGTTAGCTGACCAGCAGACGGGGACCAGGACCAGCACTCCAGCAACAATGAAGATCACACCACTGGCGATAGCCACCTTTGCCTTGGATTCTTCCTTCTCAACAAAGTTGGTGCATTTTCCACCGGCAAGCCCCGTGATGATCCCAAAGACGCAGATGATGATGGAGATGATCACAAGCGCCCGAGCGGCCTGCAAGTCCTGAGGTAAAGCCAGGAGCGAGTCGTAGATTTTGCACTGCATCTGTCCTGTGCTCTGGACCACACAGTTCATCCACAAGCCCTCCCAGATGATCTGCGCCGTCACGATATTGGCTCCAATGAACGCACTCATCCTCCACATGGGAAGGGCGCAGATCACAATTGCTCCCAAGAAACCAATAGCGGCCAGGGACAGGCCCAGCATCTGTCGGCACATGGACACCATTTTGCAGTCCTTTGCTCAACTTCGTTGGCTTGAAAGTAAGCGTTTGCTCCTCTGTGAATCGCAGTAATGACTTCAGATCCTAGCTATCAGAGTTTTAAGATTGTCTCAGGAAGGAGGAGTCCAAGTCAGATGGACCTGAAACTGGGTTAAGGTGAATTTTCAAGCCTGACCAGATTCCCCAGCCGGGAATGACGATACAGAGGCCAGTTTCGGTGAGGTACATCAGCGAGGAACAATGAAGTGTCACATAAACACAAAGGAAGCAAGTCGTCAGCCAAACGGATTGAAGAGATATCACACACAGACTCGTTAAAGCTCAAGACCAAGAAATTTGAAGCTAAAAATAAAGCTAAACGATATAAGACAGCTTAGTGCTTTGATGGATAAATTTGATGCTTATTGAATATACATGACTTTGTTTTCTTAAACTGGGATTAAAATCTAAACCAATGTGATGCTAACATTGGTTTGAATTGATTTCCTGTTAATGTCCAAGCAGAATTCATGGTGCTTTCCAAGTAACTACATCAACACTTTACTCGAAAATTAAATGGGATAATTTAATCATTTTTTCCTTATTAGCCATTTTTATTTCAATTTTTTTATATATTTAATCATTTAATGCTCAATTTTAATTAAGCGAACGAAGGATAAATATATAAATGAATCACTGAGATCACTTGTAATAATCCAGAAACATGTTTATTGACAATTCAATTTAAAATTACGAAGCTATGCTTATTTATGCTAAATATTCCCCATTGGAGAAGCAATCAAAGTTGCAATTTCTTTGGGGAAATCACAGAAAAGACTTGAATCTGCAAAAAAAGTAAACAACTGCAGTACTTGCAAATTTCTCTACTCTGTTGAAACATACATATGTACATACTTCATTAGCATTACAGGAGAAAGAGGACAAACAAGATTTTCCAAAACATCTCCATTCAAAGACTAGCAAAGAATAAGACACTCCAAGGAAGCCATACATACATTTATACATTATATTTAACCAAACAGTTCAGATTTCATTCAAAGTTATTTTTATTGTCCATTTTCTAAAGATATTGTCCTGGAACAGCTGAGTAAGTTGGGGCCGGATAAGGTTTGTTAGGAACATAAGCTCCAGTATACACAGCACTTGGTGCGTATGTTTTGGCAGGCATATAAGACCCAGGAGGCCCATAAATAGGTCCTTGGTAGGGGTACATGGGGTATTTTGGATACATATCTTCTCTCGGTGGGCAGGAAGTGCACAGAATGATCCCTCCAAACAGAAGAAACCCTGAGGCGCCCCAGCCGATGTATATAGATGCCCCAAGCTCTCTCTTTTGGGTCTCGATTGTGAGAATGCTCTGGTAATCTGAGATGGTGTAGGCTGAAGACCAGCAGACGGGAATGAGACAGACGACTCCTGCTATGATGCACAGGATGCCACCCACGATCAGCACTTTAGCCATGGAGGACTCATTCTTCAGACAGCTGCTGCACTGGCCTCCCACAAACGTCAAGAGCATCCCAACGAAGCCGATTATTATTGCGATGATGGTCAGCGCTCGTGCCGCTTGCAAGTCCTGGGACAGTTTCATAATGGAGTCTTGGACTTTACATTGCATCTGTCCTGTGCTCTGCATCACACAGTTCATCCACAAGCCATCCCAGACGATCTGACCCGTGACGATGTTGGCACCGATGTACGAAGTCACGCGCCACATAGGAATGCCACAGCAGACACATATACCAACGAATCCAACAAAGCACAGGACCTGGCCGGAAACCTCTTTAGCAATCCTCCCCATGTTGAAGCTGCTGGTGTCGTCGAACTCAAAAGCAGCTGTTGGTCTTGTCTTAACCCATAGGTGTTTGAGAAACAAGCAGGAAGTGATGGCCTGTTTGATTTAGACACAGATCCTCACTGGGAGGAGTTCTGCGTAACTGGTTGGTTATTCCTGCTAAACAAGATTCTGAAGAAAGGTTCTTCAAATATGCTGCCTGCTCAGCACTTTCCATGAAAACACAGATCTGGTTTTGACTGCATATAGCTGCGGTCTAGATCCTCTTAACTGTAGATAATGTCGCTTGTGAAGAACGATTTGAAGATTCTCTTAGATGAGTTAAAAAAAGAGTTCACTCAAAAATCTAAATCTGTCATAATTTACTCACCTTTGAGTAGTTGCATGAAACCTGTATGAACTTTTTGAAAGAAAGGTATTTTGCAGAAGGTTTGTAACCAGGCTGTTTTGGGTCACCACTGACGTCTATAGTAGGAAAATAAACACCATGGAAGTCAACGGTGACTCAAGCAGCCACTAATATCTTCCTTTGTATATATGATTTATGCAGATCGGATGCAGTAGCAGAAATTAAGTACTTTTTTCAAAAATATCTCAATGTAGAACTATATTTAGCTCAAGATGTTTTATAGACGAGGTAACAGTGAGTTTTTAGAATAATTTTGGGTTAAAATGTTACAGCGCAAGACGTCTTTCAGGTGCTTAGAAATAATCTTAACATTCCAGTCACAGCTCTGCACATTTTGCAAGAAATTAAGGTTTTTGAGGAAAACATTCCAGTGTTTTTCTCCATGTATAATTGATTTCAGTGGGTATCGACAGGCTGAAGGTCCAAATTTCAGTTTCAATGTAGCTTGAAACTGCTCTACACAATCCCAGCTGAGGAAAATGAGCCTTATCTAGTGAAATGATTGTCTGTTTTCTAAAATTGATAAACACATAAACATTATTTCTTATATACTACAACTTCATTGGCTTGGATGTGTTTGCTTAGAAATTACTTCTGATCTTAGTTATCAGAGTTTCAAATTGAAAAAAATATGCAGGGGACTATTTTCAGTCACTTTGTAATATCATTGCAACTTCTATGAATCAATAAAAGATCAAACATTAGATTTATCTTTGTCCTAATTTCTAAATATATGTGTATGCATCAATATATAGCCATATATTGTCAACACATATATTGTTGTATACTTAAAAAAAAAAAAAAGCACCAGTTTTCGATGTACAGTCGTCAACATTCGAAGTGGATCATAAAAGTTCATCAAAGTTGTCCTAAGACAATAATAGGTATTGTTTTTGATTTTAGGACAAACTCTGATGAAAGGTTTTGATCCACTTCGGATGTTGACTATACATTTTGGAGTATATTCCCATATATTTTTGCCTGGTAAGGGTGGACTTTAGACTCTGCATCACACAGTTCATTAGACGTTTTTGAAGTACCCTCAAAGAACCTATTTATTGGTCTGTTAATCATTACACTACATGCCACTGGTGCTTTAAGGTTTGAAATCTCACCAATATCTAAAAGTGGTGAGATGCTTCAAAAACATACATTATTCAGTACATTTCATTTTTATTTTACATAGGTCATATTTTACTTTTTACTTTTTCGTGGTCCTGTGAAGACCCCTTTTTGGGGTTAGAATTCTACAAGACATCAAAGGAGCTTAACAGGGTGTTTATGGGCCTATTAATCATTGCAGAATGCTTTGAGTTTCCATCACTGGAATTACAATCTCTCTGCATACAACTGGTGAGTACATTTATGTGAATGTGGATCATGTCATATAAACATACTGTACAGTATATTAAAGAGGCTAAGATGCTAAATAGAGCCAAGAGATTTTTTGATTAGTAGAGATGAGATTTTACCATAACATTTAAACATATCCTTCTTATTTATACTTTTATTATTGTTTGAAAAATATTGAAAATGATTAAACAATGTATCAGCTTGTGAGATATGCTTCAATTAATACCATACATCACAGTCAGAAGACTAAGGATGCTTTGCTGTTGTTTTATTGAAATACATAATACACATGATAAATTAGAGGATAATAATGTTGTACTGTACACCAGTGCTTGGAGGTAACTATATATAATCTGGATTGCATAATCAGAATCCAAAAATTGTGGACATGGCAAATTGTACATATTTTACAAGGTGGCTAATTCATACGACCTCATTTGAACAAATTTATACGTACGTATATTACGAGTTACCAATTCGTATGAATTTATGCGAATGACCTACACCAAACCCCGCCCCTAAACCTACCCATCACTGAGGTTTTAGACAAATCATACAAAATCGTTGAGGTTGGTCGAGGATTTGTGTTGAACAGTCATGTGGATATAATTATACAGAAAACTGAGAGGCCACACAGCATTTGATCACTGAATTTACAAAACATTTAAAAAAATAAATAAAATAAAAAAATAAAATTACTGATGAATGTGTTCATGTTTGACTTTTCATTGAGTTAACCATGCATGCTGTCTATAAACACAATACACAAATTCATGTTATATAATTTTTGCATATAATTTTTGCATATAATTGGGTCAAAAGTAGTTTAAATGTAATCATAATCAATCAGATTACTTCACATAAAAAGTAATGTAAATAATTATGTTACTAATTCTATTTTTCATTGCAATTTTGAATCATTACAATTGTTACTGTAGGTAATGTACTCAGCACTGTTGTGCACATTTTAAATAAACAAACAATCTATGTTTAAAAATCCACTCTAAAAGCTGTAATATATGCATTACTCTTTTATAATAAGTAACTTTAAGTGCATTGCACTGAAGTAATACATTTGATCAATTCAAGCTTTCGCAGAGAATTGAACCCATGATGTTTCTAGTGCTTTGCTCTACTGTTTGAGCTGAAACCAAATTAAACAAATAATAATAATAATAAAAACAAATAACAATTCAACGGAAAGTACTAAACAATACATGTAAAAGCATACATATTATCACAGCATTTAATCTCTCTTTAGAAGATATGTACACACAACTCTTTGAAATTGTGAAGAGGAAAGAATATCTCAAGTAACTCTACAGTTGAATTGCTGACATACAGGGGTGAATTAAATCAAACAGTCACTCGAGTGTGTATTTTCGAGCAGGTTCTGCGTCTCAGACAAACTCTCTCGGAGCAGAATTGGTCCTCACAGCAGAGAACTTGGGGTTGTAGATGCGTTCTGGCTTCGGCGGGCAGTTCCAACAAAGGATTCCTCCTCCCAGTAAAAGCAAGCCAGCAGATCCCCAGCCGACATACAGAGCTGCGCCCAGCTCCCTCCGCTGGGCCTCTATCATCATGGGGTTATAGAAGTTCTGTATGGTGGTGTGTGCCGCCCACGACACTGGGATCAGACACAGAATGCCAGAGATGATCAGGAGAATGCCTGCAACGATGCACGCCTTTGCTTTAGAGCCCTGGTCCTCAATGCAGTTGGTGCACTTCCCACCAGCCAGAGAAGCTACGATCCCAAAGAGTCCAGTCAGAATAGAGATGATGATCATGGCCCGGCCTGCTTGGAGATCAGAGCTGAGGGCCAGCATGGAGTCGTAGACTTTACACTGCATCTGTCCAGTGCTCTGCACCACACAGTTCATCCACATTCCCTCCCAGATGATCTGTGCCGTGACAATGTTGGCCCCGACGAATGCAGACACCTTCCACTGGGGCAAAGCGCACACAATGATGACCCCCAGCCAACCCAGCATAGCTGTGGATATGCCCATAATTTGGAGTCCTTGGGAGGCCATTTTAAACCACAGCCTTTACAGTGAAAAGTCCCAGAAAGTGTGAGAACCAGATACTTTTGGTATTTATAGTAAAGGCTGGGAAAGGTGGAGTTTGGTTCTCCTGAGCTGATGCCCCTATGTTTGCACATTTACACTATAAACACAAAACTAATGGCTTTCAAAGGTAAGACAACACTTCAAGGTCAGTTAACAAATAGCTTTTCTAAACGACCTTGCTCTGACATAAAAGGCACTATGAAACTATATAGTCTTTATATACATGATTATGCCTGGAAATATTTAATGCATGCTGTCTTCACATTTTTATAAGTGCAGAAAAGCAAAAAAAAAAAAAAAAAAAAAAAAAAAAAAACATAAAGAAATGTTCTCATCTATTTTGAAACCGCACAAAAGGATAATTAAAATGCTTTTACTGATCAGTTAAAGCTTCTGTTAGTGTTTCCTTTCCTCTCATTGGTGGTATGAAGCATGTGAACCGAGGGAAGCTACCTTTGTTTCATGAGCCCTCCAAAAATAGTATGTCACTGATAAAATACACATTATAAGTGAAATGAATATAAATGAAAAGTTACGATTATAAATCTTTTTGTTAAAATATGTTAACATTAGCACAAAGCAAACTGTACAACAACAGGGAAACATAATGGCGAATGATAATTATTTCTCCAAATAACTTTAAATAATTATGATCAAATAATTCTGTACAATTATTTTAACTTTTTGATGATATTTTTATTTATATCCTACACTTTTGTTTTCCTTGTTAGATACAGAGGACTGGGGCTAGTTGTCACAGCTTCACTACAGTTATTCACTAAAGAAAATAGGATTTTTTTTTTTTATTTGGACCATATTGCTGCCATCTGGTGAAAATGAATTAATAACATGATTTGATGTTTAAATAAAAAACATGTAATGACAATAATGGCCAGTAGATGGCTGAAACAAACCATGCATCCACCTCCTAGAGCGCACGAATTCAAGATTTATTACCAGGGATATTTGGATATATGTAGACATTATTAAAGTAATGATTATGGATATATATATATTTCTTTTCAAGAAATTCAGTCCTACAGCATTCATCTGACTCTGAAGTGTGGCTGTGTGGGAATCTTTTGCACCCATCCTTTAGTTATTACTTCCCATGACGAGGTGTAACACCTCCCAGATGACCTGTTTACCAGATAACTATCGGAAACCCAACTGTCTGCCTAAACAGAGATTACGAACTGATTTTTATTGTTTCAAAATAATTTACGTACAATAAATTTTTATCTGTGTGTAATGAAGCATAACAACCAAAAATGTGTGTTTGTAAAGATTTTTTTATTGAATTTTTTTTTTATTTTTTATATTGAAATGTTTTGTAGCATAGCACAAATAGCACAACCAGATTACATTTACATTTTGTATAAATCCTTAACACTTTATGCATATCTGAAAAGGGAATCCACACAGTGTGTGAATCCAGCTGGCAAAAAAGAGAGGTATTTACAGTTCTCATAGAATTTTTGGCAGTTCTGCTCTTTGTATTTCATCATTGCTATCAAATATTGGCAGCCGACTGCTAATTCAAGCCCTGAAATAACATTCACAAACACTGTAACACAACAGGTCAAAACCTGACAGTTTTTGACAGTCAGTCCTCCTCGGTTCCTCTTCATACATAGCCTTTGTTTCCTCCGGGCCGAGCCGTGTACTTAGCAGTGTATTGATCTTTAGGAGGGCAGTTTGCACAAAGTAACGACCCACCAATAATCAACAGCCCCGAAGCCCCCCATCCAATAAACAACGAAGCCCCCAGCTCTTTCTTCTGTGCGCTGACCGTCATAGGATTGTAGAAGTCCCTTATAATCGTATTGGCCGTCCAGCAGATGGGAATCAAGCACAGAACTCCAGCCACGATGAAGATGACTCCCGCAATGATGCCGACTTTGGCCTTGGCAGCCTCGTCCTCGATGCAGTTGGTGCATTTTCCTCCAGCGGCTGCTAGAAGGATGCCAATGACACCCACCAGGATAGAGACCACGATCAGGGCTCGAGCCGCCTGTATATCTGAGCTGAGGGCCAGCATGGAGTCATAGACCTTACACTGCATCTGTCCTGTGCTCTGCACCACACAGGTCATCCAGATCCCCTCCCAGGTTATCTGCGCAGTCACTATGTTCTGTCCGATGAAAGCCGTGACGAGCCACATGGGGAGAGCGCAAACTACGATCACCCCGATCCAGCCGATGATGGCCAGGGCTATGCCCAGCATCTGCAACCCTGCTGATACCATACTAGCACACTGTCTTCGGTCTCTGGAGCTGCTTTAGTGCACATGGGAGTAAAGCGGGCCCTTTTATGGGAAGGGAAACAAGGAGGGGCTGCACGAATCACTCGCACTGTCATCATGATTTGCCCCTGGCTGTTGTGCCATTAATCAAGCAAATCCCAGCGACGAGCCTTAGCTCTCTGTTTGCGTTAGGGTGGATATGTTTTCGCTGAATGGGACATTTTATGAATCACAATCTCATAGTTGTTCATTGTTTTTGGTGGAAGATAACATTAGCCTGACTCATGGTTCAACACTCAAAAAAAAAAAAAAAAAAAACCATCTCTAAGAAAAACAGGAGCAATCCATAAGTAAACTAGTAGCGAGGAAGACACAAATATAATAGCCAAAATAGGCGTCCCGAGGCACGTGAAGGGTTTTGAAAGATGGAGTTATATAATTGACACCGGGCAATATGTTAAAAAACGAATGCAATGCAATAAAATAGGGATTTTCCCTCTAATACACACACCCAGGAGACACTGAGCATTGATTCACTGTCTTTTCTCTTGTTGCTAATTGCAGATCAAGTTTTAGCTTAGGAGGAGGATTTTACATAATGCACTTCACCCGTACTTAAGAGATAATTATGTAACAGCTGTACCGTTTTAATAATGGGTTTTACAAAATTAGTCATTTTGAGCAAAGCATATCACATGCCACCCTCTCGCACATTCATTTTACACTCTCACAAGAAAGACTTCAATGGTGAAAGCAGTTGCTTGAATAAGACGGGAAACGTCCTTTGTTTTCATAATTCATGTTTTTCTAAGCAGAGGCATTTCTAAAGAGACAAACGAGAGGGGAAAAAAAAGCATGCGGTTGCTGACCTGGTTTCCAGTGTCCAGAGAACGAGCTGCAATCTTTCCTAAAGCCACTGCAGCACTATATAGTTAAAAGAACTAAAAAGTGTTCACTGTCCAAAGGTTTGCAGACATTTAGAGGCACATGGTGGAGGGATGAAAGTCAAAAAAAGAGGGCCAGAGTAAGGGATACTGATTGTTTCATAAATGAAAGAAGGCTCTGTTTGCTGGCCAGAAGCACAATAATGGCTCTATTTTACATGGCAGCTCATTAAAATCCCCTTGGCCAGGAGAAGGAGGATACGGTTCCTCACACACGTACACAGGTAGGGAATGCAATTAAGATTTCGAGGAAAGATGGTTTGCCAAAGATCATCTTCTCAGAGGGGTTTCTGAATTCTTTAAAAGCAGGATCTATTAGAATCCAACATTTCAATACAAACATGGGATGGGATTGGTTCAATTTGAATACAAAAGACAACTACTTTCAAGTAAAAACTTTTTTAAATAGTTAATTAAAAGATTATATACAGTAGTCGTAATCACATGACCATGATGTAGGTAATATAGCGAATCATACTTTCTGTAGATTGTTCAAACATCAAGCGCACCCTGTCTGAACGTGCATCTGAACACATGTGTTAGAAGTTTCTACATGCTTAGGGCTTTCAAAGTCAGAAAGGCTTTTCTGAAAACCTTCCAAACGTTTAGTTACGAGGAAAACTGGCTGGTCTAGTTCTTAGGAAAATGAGTACATGGGAAATATGGATTGTAAAACAACAATGAACATTCAATAGGAGTTTTAGGATATCATCAGTGTCAGAAAAAACATACAATGTTTTCGGTCAAAATTTAACTAAAATAAAAACAATAATGTCTTGAGATAAGAAACATAAATAGTTCTGGACAATGATTTATCTGATCCAAAGTAGAGGTTTTTGCTTATATAATATATGTTTGTGTACTGTGTATATTCATTATTATATATTATATATATATATGTGTGTGTGCAAACAAACAAACACACACACACTTGGATGAAATGAATCACAATTAATTGTTGCCCAGCACTAATAAATACACAAATATGTGTATATATTTCTTCTAAATATATGCTTCTCCTGATAGCGGTGAGTCAGTTGTCCCACACTGAGTTGACTCTGGTGTGATTACTGATGAAACTGTTAATAGTTTTGTCCCCCGGGGCTGGCAGGGGAGAAGCGGCATGCGTGATGTCAGAGAGTTTCACCTCTGGGCTGCTGGGATCGGAGACAGAGTTTCTGTGGATGATCAACACTGTGACAGCCATCTCAAAGAATGAAAGGACTGATGACTCAGCTGTGCTTTCTAATGATCGAGCATGACCGCACTACACTGAGAGAGCCTGAAGCTTGACCCCGCCAGATAATTACAGACTGCTGAGTTTCTAAACTATTTACATATAAGAAGAGAAGAACAGTGCACAACACATCAGAAAACAAAAGCTTAGATTTTTCTTAGATAAGAAGACTTTAGGAAGTGAACTTCTTCCTTCTACAATCAACAAAAGAGCAATGATATGCAAGTGCTGTGACAAGTCTCTGTTAGCTTAATGCAGTACACATAGCAAGGAATTTTTTAAATGATACAAGCTAATAAACAAAAAGAAAACAGATAGAGAATAGAGCAAGGAATAGAGCTCTTTTTTGTTTTAGTTAATTGTAAAGAGAAAAGGAATAGATAGAAAACAAAAACAAAAATGGAGAAGCTATATGTTTTTTAAATAAGAAAATAAGGAGTTAAATGAAAATAATGCAAGTCTAAGAATTGAATAAAAGTTGATTGCAAGAGTTAGAGGGTCAAATAAAGATGGAAGAGATTGTTATGGCTAAGGATTCAACTGCTCGGATTGAGTTGGGCAGGTCGATTTCATTTAAAAATCTGTGAATGTGATTTTGTGCCTCTTTGAGATGAACAATAAAGCGATATTCACTTGCAGAACACAAGCATCTAGAGGCACATAAGTCTGAAGTAGGTACAGTGGTTTTGTAGGTAAACATTATGCTGCGAATGTTATGTGTCCAACTGTTGGTAACCAGTGCAAGTTAATAAACAGATTTATTTTCGGCTCATTAAAAATTTGTCTTGCTGTTGCTTTTGGATTAATTGTAAAGGGTTTGTTAGAACTGGCTGAAAGACCAGAGCATTGCAATAGTCCAGTCTGGACAGAACTTGAACACAGAGTTGTGAAGCATGCTCAGAAAGAAAGGGCCTGATCTTCCTGATAAAGCGAATCTGCAGAACTGGGTAGTTTTAGCCAGTTTTAGATAAAGTCACCTGATAATCAATCACAACTCCAAGTTTTCTGGCTGTTCCTGAAGGAGTTATGGTTGATGAGTCTAACTGGACAGTGAAATTATCATGAAGTGATGGGTTTGTTGAAATAACAAGCAGTTCTGTCTTGACTAGGGTGAGTTGAAGGTGATGGTCCATCATCCAGAAAGAAATGTCTGTTAGACATGCTGAGATGTGAGCAGCTATCATCAGATCATTAGGATGGAATGAGAGGTAGAGTTGAATGAAATGCCATGTTTTCGAATGACAGAGTTATGCCATGCAGACAGAGAAGAGAAGTGGTCCAAGAACTGAGCCCTGAGGCACCCCGGTAGACTGAGGTTGTGACCTGGATACCTCACCTCTCCAAGATACCTTGAAGGACCTATCTGAGAAATAAGACTCAAACCACTGGAGTGCAGTTCCTGAGATGCCCTTTAGCTAATCGTGTTCAATAGCGTTGACGGGAGGATCTGGTGGTTGACTGTATCAAAAGCAGCAGACAGATCTAGCATGATAAGTATAGAAGGTTTGAAGAGAGCAAGGCAAATATTAAATATTAATCATTTTATATGAAATATCTTTTTTTTGGATATTTAAAATATAAATTTAAATAACAGAAGAACAGAAATGTTTAAATCCAACAAAGTACAAAAACTATCAATCAGTGGACAGTTCAAGTTTTTATTGTATTAAACAGGTTTTTTAAAAGATAGTTTAGTAATCTGTTAACTATATCAGATGTCTTTGAAAGGGCCAATAGCACATGGTTTCCAAATGTTGAAACATTAGTCTGGTCTCGGAAACTGACAGAAAGACATTGTCCTCCGCTATTATGTCATGAATATTTCTAGGAATGTTTTCAAAGAAATTAATTTTTTTTTAAATCCATAACGGTGTGCTGTTACTATTATTGACTTTCCCTACATGTCACAACAAATCCCTCTCCTACTGTAATGCATGTGATTCTGCCTAAATATGTTGTTCCGTTTACATTCTGTGGCACTTTTTTTGATATGTAAACAGTAACATGACCACATTATGTGATATAAACTATATCAAAAGTCCAGTTTCATGAAAAAAGCACCTTTGGGTATATATATTTTTTTCAGAATGATATTGCTGGTACCATGTTTGTTTTTTACATAACTGATCTTAGATAAAGATAAACTAATTTAATTAAATGAGGAAAACAAATCACAACATTATATATTATGAAAACCAATAAACAGTAGGTTGTCTACTATAAGGAAAAAAAAAAAATAGGAAAAAGGAAAGGAAGTCCTAATACTGAGCAAGAACATCCATTGCACCTTTTTTCCCTCCCAGTCTGAGACGGCAAGGCTTGAGGGCATGACAGTGCCTGATTAATGATCTGGTCTGAACTGATCATGAGAAACTATGCTGGAACAGGTTCACACTCCCACACCAAGTCACAGAATGCTGCGCTCAGGCATGTTGTGTAATATTGTAAACATAACAAAAATCAAGTCAATCTTATATAACTTCTTTATTTGTTTTTATAGTTTTTTTCTCGATTAGCAGTCTGTGACAGACATACATTCAGGTCCCAGAGGCCAATGCTCACCTGTTAAATTCTTCTGTTGGTGCTTAAGAAAATATTCCCACATTTTACATGGCACACTACTTTTATATCCCTGCACTTTTTGACATGATCCTGAACGTTGTACACAGTTGTATATGTGTTTATTATAGCACAACTGTGTGTATACTGTATGTTTGTGTACTTGGTTATGCTTAAGTAAATGACTTATAAAAAGACTTATAAATAACTCAAAAATCTTTTGATGTAGATCTAGTGTTCTGCACACGTTTCTGTAAGATGAGGGGTAGGAAAATATCATTAACTTGCCAGAAAATCAATGGAAGTCTATGCAATGTCCTCACCAAGATAACAACACAAATGTGTGTGTGAGTGTTTTTAGCTTTGAAATGATGGTAATACTGCCCTTAAATAAAAAAAATATATGTTTACTTACACATGCTCAGTAACTAATCTTTACAGTACAAACTTTAAGATTATTTCAGGGTGACATGAAACTTTAAGACAAGCAAAACTTCCATTAAATAAACAAGCAAAGAGCAGTTATCTACTAGCTCCCTCTATCAGTGAAATGCTAGAACTTAAACACACCCATTAAACAGTCTTTTAATAATCTGCACAGAGAGTTTCCAACAAGGAGGGCAGCATGCACACAAACATAGACAAGACAGGACAAAGAAACACTGAACAAAATACTACTTATAGAATAAGTTTGAGATATTTTAAGTCTAAATCAAATGTTCTGTGAGATTGTTTATTGACCCTTCCTGATTATATTTCATATGTAACCATATAGATGTACTGCAGGAAGACTGAAAAGTGGTCAGTATTGGATCATAACACTACAGCTTTGTGAATAACATCTAGACACAGGTTAAAAGTGTCCTTTAACATTGTTTAAATGTAGACCTTCTTTACAAAATTGCTGTTTTCAGTGCTGGGGGTAACTTAATGTCACGCCTGCACAGTTGGCTGATCTGGGATCAGCCGTTCGCCATAGCTCGTTCTCAGTCTCTGCAGCATTAATTGAGATCACCCAACGACGATTAGGACCGGCTTTAAAAGCCAAGTAGTTTTACAGCTTCTTTGTTGGAGATTGAGGTAACTACCATCACCTCTTCATCCTGTTGTTGCTGCTCTGATCATCTCTCGTTTATGTCACAGATTATCCTGGTTATCAAAGACCTAGAGAAGCTGGATTCTACTCACCTGTGCCGAACTCACTGCAGTTTAAAACCTAAAGGATCGTAAGATTACCGAACTCTGCTTATACTTACCTGAATACTTACCTGAATAATGAATCCCTGAACCACAGTTAAGAAAGATTGAAGGAGTAAGCCTGCTGCCATTGAGAGCGTGAAACCATATCACCTGAAAGCCTGTCTCACTTCCGCTGGTCACGCAGTGCTGGAAATCATCTGTAAAGCTCTGACAAGTTAACCTGAAGTACTAACCTGTTTCTACTTACCTGTGTCCAGGCAACATAGAGGATTCAAAGGGGAGCTGGGAAAGGACTCATTCAGTGATTAGCTATTCCAGTTCTTAGCACTGCTCAATCACCCAAATAAGAGAGTCATATTACTGAGCGATCTGGAGATCGCTGCGCTACAATCCGGAGATTGTTAGCGCTCCTTTACTTTACCTTCTACCTACCTCCTACGTTAATTCCTCCCACTTTATATGGACAATAAACTTTATAATTGTTGACTCTCAACTTTGTGTCGTTGTCCTTCAGCAGAACGTTACAATTAAAAGTAATGCAAGTTATAAAATCAGATCCATTTAATACATTAACCAACGTCTTTGCTATTGTCCTTCAATGAACAATACATTTCAGTGACAGACATACATTTCTTTTTTTATTGCTTAAGTATGCCTTGAACTTCCATCATCTGCATCCTATTCTTCATTTCTATCCAGAATGGCTGCATAGCTGAGAGGTCTGAGCTGCGCCCACTATTGTACAGATGTGAAGTTACATTTTCTTCAGCCACAGGTTTATTCATTTCCCTTTTAAAGTGCCACTATTATGGGTGTTTGAAAATGAGCTTTCTTGCAGTGTGTAACACTGAATAAAAACATCCTGCAAAGTTTTAAAATCTGAAAGTGCACACAGTGCATAAAGTTATTGTGTCAGCTTTGAATCATTGAAATGAGTCATTTTTAAAGCGAATCCTAAGTTGTATCACGTTGACTTCAACGTGAAACATTAGCGTATTGCCGCCCACTTGTTGCTCTTTTCTTGTTTGTCTGAATAAAAATGTAAATTCATTCTTCACCACTAGATGCCTCTTTTGGAGCAGTAAAAATATCATATCCTCCTGTAACGCTGTACATAAAGCAGCACTGCGCTCACAAACACTGCTTTATGAGGCATTACAGTCTTTCTTGCTGATGTGAAAATAAGACCGACTGGATCACTCACCACAGACTAGCATCGTGCAAAGGAAGGGGTTTGTTAAAGTGAATCACTGAGCGAATAGTTTGGGAGTCAAGGACGGTAAAAATAAATGCATATTATGAGGCAATGTAAGTGTAAGTGTTTGACTTTGCATGCATGTCAACCTGTTGTCGGAGACTCCCGAAACCAAAATATGATCCTTTTAATCACCATGATAGGGGCACTTTAATGTGAAAGGGCTTTTACATTTACCAAAAACATACAAGCAAAGCCAAATTTAAAAAGTAATGCAAAAGTATAACGTAAAACATTATTTTCCATACAAAAGTAATGCAATTACTTATTTTTTACGGAGTAACACAATATTGTAATGCATTACTTTTGGAGTTTGCTTTCATCCGCACTGACTGTATTGTGGTCTTTACATGATACTGTACAGTGCAATCAGAATGTATTCATAATATTTTATTTTTCTCACATTTTGAGAGGATTTTTCTCCACACATGACTAGACCCCAACAACAACCCCCAAGGCCTGTCTACCATGATTGCACAGCAAAATAAGGATGTGGACTGAAAATTTACAAAATGCACCATTAGCAATGTTAGAAACCCCCCCATGAGGAAGCCGACAGGTAAATAAACATACAGAACACATGGACTAGAAACGTAAACACAGAACATGGTAAAACTACACACAGAGGAACATAAATAATTCATGATTTTTGTAGCTTTGAGCTCATTAAAAAAGTATAGTTTTCGAACCGAAACAGCTGAATTTTATACCAGCTTATTGGGGTTTTGCCTTATGCAAACCAAAGGAAACGGCAAGAGTGCTAGAAACAGATTTTCTGTACAGTATGAATACGTGTGATCACTCCTGAGATCCCGCTGGATTATGCGTCTGACTCCAGAAAACAAAGAGCTGAATTGTCTCTACTCCGAGAGAAGTGATTCAGCAGATTTTCTCAAGGACACATGAGACACTAGAGGAGTTTCATTTTAATGTGGGGCAAAAATGTATACTTTTATATGATGCCAAGGCAGCCAGGTGCCGAAAGATCAACCGGACTGAAATCTGAACCTTATAATTACTGCGGCCGAATGAGTAAGGCAGAAAGAAATGCTATATGTTTGTTCCTATAATGCATTGTTTTGAACTAAAAAGTTAACTTTTGAATGAGCTTCCTTTTTTAGGTAAAACTTTATTCTGATCACTTAAGACATTCTACCAACAGTAAGTAACTTTGTAACTAAATGTCAACTAGCAGTCATTAGAGTATTAGTAGACTGCCTGATATATTTTCTTATACTTTATTTTGATGGGTCCACAACATGTTGACTATCAGAAACTTTACAAGTACATGTCAACTTATTACACTAACCCTAAACCTACCCTAACAGTCTGCTCTGAGAGTTAGTAGACATGTAGTTACAGAGTTACTTATAGTTAGTAGAATGTCTAAAGTGAACAAACAAAATAAAGCGCAATTTTTTTTTTATTTCACTAAGGACAGGTGTGATACATGTTCATTGTTTTGTGTTGTTAACAAATTAAATAAATAAACTAACTAATAATATATGAAGCATTTTGAATTGATCATTTGAATATTTCCATCCTGTTACAACAAGAGTGCTACAAAAATCCCCAGTCTCTCTTGTTCCACACAAAACACCATCTAAGACTCCACCTTCCATCTTCTCTTAGCAGTATAAAGAAGGTAGAAACTGTATCTCTCTCTCCCTCCCTCTCTCTCCCTTTCTCTCTTTCGCCGTTTCTTCATTTAAGCAAGTCTTGGAGTCTGAGGAGAGCTCTGATATCAGAGCTAATCCTGAGCAGTGCGGTCTGTGAAAACGAAGCGCGATGGCTTCAGCAGGCCTGGAGATCCTGGGGATGATCCTGACCGTGGCCGGGTGGCTCGGGGTGATGGTGGCCTGCTGCCTGCCCATGTGGAGAGTGGCGGCGTACATAGGCCAGAACATCGTCATCACGCAGATCGTGTGGGAAGGTTTGTGGATGAGCTGCGTGGTGCAGAGCACAGGACAGATGCACTGCCGCGTCTACGACTCCATGCTGGGGCTTCCCGACGACCTGCAGGCTTCTCGGGCTCTGACGGTGGTCAGCACGCTGCTCGGTGTGCTGGGCATGACTCTGGCCGTGGCTGGGGCCAAGTGCACCAACTGCACCTCAGACGCAGCGAACAAGCCACGCATTATGCTGGCAGGCGGCGTGACGTTTATAACTTGCGGGCTGCTGCTGTTGGTGGCCGTCTGTTGGACTGCTAACGGCATCATCCTGGATTTCCACAACCCGCTGCTAGAGGAGACGCAGAAGAGGGAGTTCGGGAACTCACTGTACTTCGGATGGGGCGCCTCCTGCCTGCTAATCCTAGGTGGAGCCATTTTGTCATGTTCCTGCTCCTCGAAAACGCAGAACAATGCCGTGCCGTCAAGAGTGGACTACTCAGGGGTCAAATCTATGTCTGTGAATGGATATGACAGGAGAGACTATGTCTAAGAGGTCTGACTCTTTGCACATGAAGGACCTTGAGAGAAAAGTCAACAAGTCTGCTCGGTGACGACAATGAGCGTTTAAATATCAGTAACAAATGAATGACTGATGCTGAGCTTTGAATACCAACATGGCAGATACACGATTAGTATTGTTTTTGTTTTTGCGTTTTAATGTATTTGATATTGTTGGAAGAAGCAATTTTGTCATTTTAACTTTTGTAAGTTTTGCAAGTTCCAAATGCTAGAAGCTGAATAATCAGTAACTCTTAAACGATGATAAGCGCCATTTTGTTCCAATGAAATTGCAAAATGAATTAAGTTTGAGACCATTTTAGACATTCTACTTACTATAGGTAACTTTGTAACTGCATGTATTAATAGACTGTCAGGTTAGGGTTAGTAGAATAAGTTGACGTGGTTGAAAGTTACTTTTAGTCAGTAGAATGTAAGGTGTTAGTGGATATTGTGCAAACAGTCACTGATACTCTAATGACTGCTAGTTGACATGTAGTTACTTATAGTTATTGCAATGCCTAAAGTGGAAAAATAAAGCAAGTTTCATTAATTAACCATTAATTGTATCTGATTTTATATAGACAGGTATTAGATAACATTAACAATTAAAAAAACACACACACACACACACACACACACACACATATATATATATATAATAACTTGTGAGACTTGTGAGACTAGAGAAAAGCAAAACATCTTATCAAAAGAGTGCCCTTTATCCTTATTTGAAATCAATCCTGCTCTTAAAGGTCAACCACAAATTCAAATGATACTCTCCATGTTGGACTAGACGTGAATGGAGACAATGCTCTGGTTGTTCTGGTTAATCTGTAAACCTCTTTATGTCCGATGCTTTAGTCAAGAGAGCGTAACTGAGACTTGCACGGGTGCAGATAAAAGCACCTGCTATATTGCGGAGTAGATGCCTCTATAATTACTGTGACTCTTTCTCAAAATGCTCAATAACTAGCAAAACATGCAAAGCTCTTGTGGATTAATGTGTTAGTCTGCTTTTGTCTTAAAGTTATTAAACATTATCCTTAAGGGTGCTATAACGGCATTTTTGTTTACTGTTTATGTTAAGTTAAAAAAAAAAACACTGACATAGATGATGTACAACAAATGCAAAAGAAAGAAACCCTACATTTGAAGTAAGTAGCATTAGAAAATGCTCATTCCACTTTTTCCACATGCTCCAACATAAATAAACACTGCAGAGAGTAACGCAAGGTCACCAGACTCCGCATACCTGTGCATGACTGATTACAGAGAAGTGTGTGAGAGAGAGAGTTAATAATGCCTGATGCTGTTTATTTTAGAGTTGATGAATCGCGGACTGCTGATAACAGCTAAACTCATCTCTGATACTGTCTTTGTCGACTCTCAGCCATCGACGGCTTTACTGCTCCTTCTCAGGTGACAAATCAGTTCAGTCATCACTTTCAAATCAATCTCTGCTCATAATATCCAAAACATTTGTGGTATACCTGTTCAGAAGCATGCATTTTAATTTTAAGTCTTCCTCAAATTCTTGCCGTAGTTAACCTTTAACCAGTTCCCTCTGGGCTTTTGTTATCTTTCCACCATTTGTTCTCTGAGTGGGAAATGCCAGATGAAGAGAGCTAAATCATTAAACAAACTCGTTTCCATGCCAAGGTTAAGCTCACTCAAAGTTTAGCCAATCCCCTTTCTTTTTCCAACATAACTCCACCTTCCTCGTCGCTGCATTATAAAGCATGAGCCGTTGTGCTGACGGTCTTTCCTTGGTGAATGGAATTCATATATCACATTCTTGTATAAAACAGAATGGCAGCTCTGGGGTTGGAGATACTCGGGGTCACCCTAGCTGTGTTCGGTTGGATTGTAGGCATCGTGTCTTGCGCTTTGCCCATGTGGAAGGTCACGGCTTTCATCGGGGTGAACATCGTAACAGCGCAGACCATATGGGAGGGAATCTGGATGAACTGCGTGGTGCAGAGCACCGGACAGATGCAGTGCAAGGTCTACGACTCCATGCTGGCTCTCAGCTCAGATCTGCAGGCGGCCCGGGCTCTGTGTGTGATTGCTATCGTGATGGGAGTACTGGGACTCCTGCTCTCCATTATGGGAGCCAAGTGCACTAACTGCCTAGATGAGGAGCGGGCCAAAGCCAGAGTCATGATCGCCGCCGGAGTCACCTTCATCTGCGCTGCGGTCATGCTCTTGATCCCCCTGTGCTGGTCTGCTCACAGTATCATCAGATCCTTCTACAACCCCGTAGTCATAGAGGCACAGAAGAGGGAGATAGGTGCGTCTCTGTACCTGGGATGGGCATCTAGCGCTCTTCTGCTGATCGGAGGGGGGGTCCTGTGCTGCAGCTGCCCCCCGCAGCAGGAGAATAGGTACGGTCCGCCCAGCAGGATGGTTTACTCCGTTGCACGGTCTGTACCGCCCGCTGGCTTCGACAAACGAGACTATGTGTGAACAAATGTACTCTTTTTGTATTGCAGCTCTGTTCATTTGTGTCCTGAAGAGAGAATGTATAGGACAAGATAGTGTGTGTTTCTGTACAGTGAGTTCTGCTGCTTTGCCATTCACATGTATAATTTCCTGTGTGCTTTCTTTTGTTACCAAGTGAATGCTAGCAGTTTTGAAGAATTGCAAGTATTATAAATACTTATAAAAAAAGTGTGTTCATAGCCATTTGTACATTGATATAAAGGTTGTCCTTTTAAGTATTGAGTTACCAATCATTAACATTTCAGTGTTTTTGTATGTTTTTATAAACTTTCTATTACATGCATCTATATTATGTATAACTTCAAGTGTGTCACATTAACCTTAAAACACATTCATTGAAAAATTCATTAAAAAACAAGTTTCCATGATTTCTGGGTCCTAATTAATTAAATTTATTAACTAGGGCCGGGACTTTAACGCGTTAATTTAGATTAATTAATTTTTTAATCATTTAATCATTTTTAATCACACATTTTAATCACACTTATTTTTGCACCGCGGAGCGTTCCTCACTGGATGAGCTTCTGCGGACCGATTATACTGGAGCACCAACTAGTGTTTTAAAGCAGGGCTCTCAAGTCTCACGCATTCACCGTGAGACACACGCATTTCAGCCAGTTCACACGCTCTCATGCTGAAAAGTAAGAGATAATTATAACTTGTATATACAATTAATAGACAAGGCATGCATACTATGTGTCAGCTTGCCAGCACGTTCATTACTAGGCAACATGTGTGCACGCACGCACACACGGAGTGGAATTTTAAAGAGCAATAATGACGAATGCGGTAGATAATCCATTCATTATTAATTTATGTGTATTACTTAATTTGATTACTTAATGATTCCTGGACAAAATCAGTTGCCTGTGATCGAAGATAGTGTGAGCTGCTGCTGGGAAATATTGCCAAATTCGTA
>JAUCMU010000027.1:4502047-4515710 GCA_032275025.1 Enteromius treurensis | reverse complement strand
ATGGTGCCTGCCACCATGATTACTTGAGCTCTTTAAAATCAGGTGGATTCTGATTAGCTGTCAATCTTTTTATTGTTAATCAAACTGGAAAAAATCATTCTGAAAGTAATTCCAAAGACATCACTTTTTTAGAATGATTATTAAATCTTTATAGTTATCGTCCTTGGTGTGAACGGTCTTTAAGTGGCAGCTTTGAATGAACATTTTATGTTTCATCATTTCTTGATAGCCTGACATTTTCCGTTTCAAAATTGAGCTCTCTGCGCTGCTCTTCTTTCACTTTTTCCTAGCCGAAATGGATCTATTCCCTTGGCACTTCGGAAAATCAATTTTTGCTGCAGCTTCATTGTTCCGAAATGATGTATTTTTAAAGAGACTGTCTTTAAAAGTTTTTCTTAACCATCAGTTTTTGAATAGTAAACCACATGATGGCCTCGATATAGAGTGACTAGACCCTCCAAACGAAAATGTGCATAGTAAGAGGGTTTCAGCTCATATATGTTAGATGGTTATTGATTGGAGATTGGCAATATAGAGCAATTACTCGCCACTGGACAAGCTGAGGCTTGATCTATAGCTCTGGTTTAACTGTGCTCGATCAATGCTTGTGCACAGCAGACACATACATCATAATATTCTGACATTCAAAAGTCACAGGGCAAGAATGGAGTGCCAATCTCAGAGACTGATGATAAAGCAAATATTCACAAGCAAATATGTTGTGACAGCAGTTTGACAAACACTTTTCAAAAATTGATCCTGCATGTCTGTCTATTTCTCCAGGGGATACATATGCAGAGGAGGCAAAAAAGGAGACCTGAGAATAATATTTATGCAGTCACAGTTTGGTTTAATTTTAGTATTTTATATCCATATTACATGTTCACACTCACATACATGGATATATATTATAGGTGTAATAACAGGGCTATTATTGTTCACTAAACTACACAGTCAAATATATATATATATATATATATATATATATATATATATATACATACAGTATGAATATGTAATAGTTTCTGCAGAAAAGAGAATATTTTGAATCCACTTTTGTTTATTATACTTTTTACATTTAATTTTACTTAAAGTTTTTGTAAAAATTTGTATAATATTATAGTTCTAGGCCATTTTCTTCTTTTACATACACACACACAAGTTGGTTTTTGTGATTTATGGGAACTCTCCATAGGCGTAATGGTTTTTACACTGTACAAACTGTATGTGCTACTGCCTTACACTGACCCTACAAATAAATCTACCCCTTACAGAAAACTGTGCGCATTTTTAGATTTTCAAAAAAACACTATTTAGTATGTTTTTTAAGCCTTTTGAATTACTGGGACACTGGAAAAGTCCTCATAAATCACCTTCATATTGTAGTACCTATGTCATACCCATGTCGTTATCATACATAATAGTTTTTCCTTATAATCCACATAAACATGCACAAATGTATTAGTTAACCATGATAACCTTGTTTTTACACACATTATGTAATTTTGAATACTTTATGTGTGTGTGTGAACACTTTTCACTTTTGCCTACTATAAAAAAGCCTTTTGGCTTAGTTAGATGATCCTAATAAGCCCTAACATTTAGATGCTCAAACGTTCCCAGCCCAGTGATATGGAACAGGCATCTCTGCAAGAGATTGATCGCAAGCAACAGCTATCGGAAGCATCCTGTGTTCCCTCCCCCTCTATTCTTCTTATCTTCTCTTAATTGCCAACCGTCTCCCCAAATCATTATTCAGCCCTCTATTAAAAGAGCAGAACAGACATGGATCAGATATGGTATCCTACGCACTCTGCCAGCCACCATTCTATTTCATCACTTCCTGTGTACGCCCTGCTCTCATTAGAGCTCCAGCCTGTCATTGTCTCCTGCTGCTGATCCACAACTTGCCCATCAGCTGCACACAGCAAAATCAATACCCTTCCTGGAAAAGCTTGAAGGGTCCATTCTATATCTAACCCTTATTAGTGCAGCTACTGCCCATGACATTTACCATATAAGACCTGTGTCCATGTCAGCGACCCTCAACCTCGTCCCAACCCTCTGAAAACCAACCTCCTCTCACAGTATCGCTCCAAAACTGTCACTGTTGCTATGGCAATGCCTGTTTCAAGATAATTGTTGTGTTGTGGAAACCAAAAGCACCCAAATAGTCTGCATTGGAAATGGTACAAACACCTTTTGGAGCAGTAAATTATTGTTGGGGGATTCAGGGGCTTAAAACGTGGTCCGACAGAAAGGATCATTTCATTGAGGTGTTATTTTTAATGACTAAATTGAAATACACTATTATGTATATAACAAAACTCAACTATTGGCATGGACAAACACCAGCATTTGTGAAAAATGTTTCTGATGACCTTCCCATGAGAATCTTGAGCCTTATTTAGCACTGTAGACAGCTGTTTAAGTAATCGAAAGATTATCCTCAATGCAATTCCCAACGAAATCCATTAAAAAATTTAAGATCAGACCAAATGTAGGCAGATGTGGAAAGGAAAAAGTGATCACAAGGAACCGCTAAAAATACATACAAGAGATGCGCATTAAAAGCTACCCAGTTAAGTCAAAATTGAGTTTGTTTTGGAATACGATTTAGTCAAATTGCACTGTGGTTTCATACACAGGATTTTAGAATATTCCTAGAGCCCTGCTTGGTGTCTGATTGTATGAGAGGTGGAATATAGCACCCTCACGGTTTTGACCTTTCCAGCTTTGGATTGCTGTAATACTTTTGTTTTTCTGTCTATATATCTGCTATATCCTGCAAGCATAATCACATATATAGTGGTCATTTGAACTCTGTTCACTTGTGAGCTCTGTGAGAAGATACTAATGATTTCCAACAATCAGAGAGGTGAGAACACTGATATTTTAGCTCAGATATAGCATGAATTAGGAGCTGGCCTGTCTGGATTTCTGATAATCTGCCTGTCTGATAGGAATCTTAAAGGGCAGAAAGGGCCTGTGGTGAGTTTTTAAATAGATGTTCTGCCATTTTTTTTTTTTTTTACTCAAGATAATTATGTTCAAACTTAATGTGGTGAGCAGTTTGGATGCCCAAGTAAAACTTAAAAACTATTTGCAACATCCCAACAAGTCAGGAGAACTATTACTTACAACTCTAAATGTGTTTTTTATTTTGCAACTAAGCACTTTTAGGTTTATTTCAGATGGATGTCAAACAGCTGAAATCAGTTTCAGATGAATTTAGGTTTCATTTCAAGAATATCTGTTGACATTTCATAACTCTTAATGTAAAAAGTGACCATTAGGTCTGCAGATCCTGGCTCAGCATAATGTTGACTATGAAACTATGAGAACATTTGAAATTTCTAACCTAATCTTACAGCAGTTCGTACATATTTTCTGAGGTGTCTAATTCGTAGAAATTCGTAGGACCTCAATCGTACAAATTCATTACGTCTTTGCTACATCATACGTATTTTAGAAGTTGCAAATTTGTATGAATTTGTACACCTAATGACCAACACCTAGCTCCGGCCCTAAACCTACCTGTCACTGGGGTTTAGACAAGTCATACAAAATCGTATTAGTCATACGATTAGGTCATACGAATTTATCCGAATTAGCACAAATTTTGTACGAATACGAACAAATTAGTCGTGAGACTGGGTTGTAAATTTCTCATGAGAGATTTGTGGGTTATGCATTATTCAATTACACACTAATTCATGCCACATTGACCATTATTAGATATTGCTTAGTCTCGCGTAGCCAAACCTTCAGACTGACGGCTGAAGGTCTGGAATTCATAGCTGCTTTCTTTGGTCATGGCCCGCCCATAAGGCCGTTTGACCAACATGTCAAACAACCAATCACAGTTTGTTTCGTTCAGCGTCACGTTTCGTGGCGTGGAAAGTCCCCACAACAACAAACCGCCGTGCAACAAGCCAGTCAGCGTAGAAAATCAACAAAGTAGAATAAAACAAGCAATAAGTCTTCTCAGTTAGGTACTTCACCTGATCTTCCATAATAGATAGGAGGGGACACACAACCAGTAGAATTGGATCTGCTGGGAATCCTTCTAAATGCTGACAAAGGGTTGGCCAGGCTTGGAAAATAATACTCTATCCAAATCCCGTCAGCAAACAGGCTAAAATATCTCTCTTTGTCTCCACTAAGTGCCTCAAACAAAACTCTTGGACATCTCTTAAAGAGTCTCTATGCCGTGAACCTCGCATACTTTTGAGAATCCAACGTTTAGCTGATCTTGATAAACGCTCATTGTCACTCACGTAAACATGACAGTTTTTCTTCCGCTATCACACGTCTGCGCTTTGTTTCCCGGAGGACCGAAAACAAACGCGACACTCGCGCCCCCCCCAGGAAATCCGCTGAAATTCAACCAATCAGATGACGACTTCGACACTGCTGAAGCGCTTCCAGTTAAGTGTACCATACGCATCAGACTTTTAGCCAACGCTCTGTGGGTGTGACGTTTGAGGCTGAGACTAGATATCGCTTAACAATAAATCATAAGCTTTATCACATTGCATTAATTGTGCCATCAAAGATGAATATTACGATTTGCACAAATTAAGCCATATTGTGCTTGCCAAAGAAGACTTTGTTTTGGATGTGTTGTTGGAGACTATATGAGTTTCATATTGTGTGGCAGAGCACATGCTGGTACATTTTTCCCATAAGATTCATAATCTCATTGTGTGCTCTCTGGACAGAGTTATTTTGTGCTCCGCGATAGTGAAAACTGAAGTGGTAAGAAAATAAAAGAGATGTAAACGGCTAGTTGTTCATTGTTGTCAGTTTGAGGGCTTTCTCATCATGTACACTGTTTGTGAGCAATTCCCATTGAGCAGAATTTATAAAACAACAGTTTTATGTTGACTGTTTTTTTCAAGGTTCCCCTGCAGTTGATCGATCTGTTCAAGCACATTGCAGTTTTTATGCTTAAATTGCATTTTATTTCAGTCGGCCCTGAACAAGTCCCCTGTTGATGAATAAACAGCGGCTTTTCTTTAAAAAACATTAAACTTGCAGGTAAAGAGTTGAGAATTCTGTGGCTTAGTGAATTTACATCAAACCACATTTGAAGTTTATTCCCTTCTTTTGAGCAACATAGAAAGTCTTTGTTCAATAAATGCTGTTAGTTTCAGGATCAGCCCTGAACACTGAACAGTTGGATTAGAGGCCATTAGAGTGGTTTCAGAAGTATGAAATTTGCAGCGAGCCTAATGGACAGACACATTAACCACTGTCCCACATATTTGCCCTTCTTTGAAAACTTTAAAATGTCCCTCAGAAAGCTGTCCTTTGAAGGCTGTTTAGAGGAAGAACATTGATTGACTGGGAGCTTCTACGAGTCTGTGAAGTAGAGCATGCAATGAGGCCTCAGATAATGTTGAGCTTATACAGCATTCAGGCATATTTAAAGCCATTTTTGCAGTCTTCGGACAGCTCTTGTTGAGGGGCTATCAGTTCACTGCAGGCGGGTGGATGCAAGCATTCTTGCATAATATATCGAAATCCATCAATGCGAACATTGATATAAATGTTCCAAATAACTGAGCGAGATAAATGTAAGCATATGTTGCACACAATTTTTGCTTTTGCATTTGTGTTTTGAATATGTGTGAATTTAAGCATGTTGGGCTGCAGCACTGCCGTCTCAGTTGTGCTGAAGCACTCCTTATTTGGCAGCTGGAATAAAAGTGTGTTAAACTAATACATTTCTTCTGATTGATTTAAGCGTAGGTATTTCAAGAGAATGCATGTTTCCCAAACTGAATGACAGTAATTGCTTAATTTTCTCTATTGATCATTTTTAGTTGAAGTGCTCTTGTGTTGCAAAAACAAAACACTAAACCCATATGTTTTCTCAGGGGGGTTGATTGTTTTTAGATAACATTATATCTATGAATAATATTACAGAATAGATGTAAAATGTATTATGAATTATATTATATCAGTTAATTATTTTGTATTTCTCGGGTGCAGTTCCACATCTAAACAAGCTGCTTTAATTTAATACATTGCTTTTAATACCAGCTAGTTGAATGGATCCATTGTGTTCCTGCATCCTTAGCTTGAATAACACACAAACAGTACTTGATGGGGTACCACATCACTTGTCACTCAAACAGGACAATACGATTTTCTGTGCTTCTCAGAGCTTTTTTCTGTTCCCATGGTACCAATGTTCACGAGAAACCCAGCATATGCCAATCTACTTTTGTAGGCACTCCAGAAACGCTAATCGATTCTAACTTACACTGAGATAGAAATTCTCTTGGGTACTTAAAAATGTATAAGAGGTCTGAATAGTGGACTCTGATATCAGACATGTCTTTACCTACAAGAGCTCTCAAAGGGCCTAAGATATGAATATCAGTAACTATACAAAATATCCTGTAGGCGATTGTTTTGAAAAGGTATACCTGCCATCAGTCATATTGTAGAGAAGAGTATGCCCTGATCTAGTGTGACAGGGAACTTTGGACCAAAGAATCCAAAGAATGTTAAAGATGCACTCAGTATATACAATAAAGGATTTGATGATTTAGTAATTGTTGATGTTATTGTTATATGATACATTAGTGTTCTACTTTAGTTTTAATTTATGACATATGCAAGATTTAAAATGTTGTGATATTTGATTTACAGTTGAATAATATTTTTATATTTTTTCATTCATTTGTATTATTTTTTAGTGTTGACAAAATAATGAACAAGTATTATAACTTTTCGCAATGCACATTATTCTGATCATTACAAATCTGTTGTCAAATAGTTAGAATTTATAAGCTGAATTGTGAAGAAAGGTGTAAACACACACACGCCCGCACGCACACTCTCACATACACACACACACCCACCCTCGAGCCTGTTTGCTTGGGAAAAATGAAATATGAGGCACCTCTGTGAGTCACGGTAGTTTGGTTGGTGTGAGCTGAAGCTGTGAGGTATTTACAGGGGGGTCCACTGCAGTGATACAGAAAGCTATGACCTTTCCTTTAAGAACAGCCACTAAATCATTGTCTCTGTTGCAGAGTTTCTTAGCTGGCTAAGACAGAGTGGATGGCTATATCAAGGGATCTGCCTCGCTGCCTTTTGAAATCTTTTCGATTAATTGCAGGGGTGGTGGATGAAAGGCCAGTCACCTCTGTCTAAATAATCCTGGATAATGAAAATTTCCTGACAAAATCAGTAGCAAGGGATAAGGATCATGTGCCCTAGACTCCATGTTCAGAGGTAAAAATACATTCAGAGCAGATTACATTGGTATTACTTACATATTCAGATCCATTAAGTAATGCCACTTCTCCACATGTAGAACATGTATCCATTATGCATGTAAATCAAAACACTAAAAATGGGATAGTTGTTTTATTTCAATTGAAATATTAATTAATAATTTACTGCAGCATTTGAACTTACATTTTTTTTAATATGCAGTATGTGGAAATTTTCACAATGTGAATTACTCTCAAGGAAACACGCCACTTAAAAATAGACTAATTTTCCAACTCACCAAGAGTTAAACAGTTGAATTTAGTATGCTGCAGCTAAAAGTGCTACTGCCAGATCTGGAGATCAGCTGAATAGATTAGAAAATGGTAAAACTGTTTAACTCTAGGTGAGTTGGAAAAATAAGCCTATATTCAAAATGTGGCATATTCCTTTAAGCATTTTATCTTTCTCATAACACCAAAGCACACTTGAAAATGCATTTTTTTACTTTGTCATATTGGAGAAGAAAAGCAAAGGATATTTTCTATGTAATCAGTGACCCCTATGAAATATCTGTTGCTCTATCATTAGCTGCATTTGCTTGGAAGCAGGTGAAGTGAACTGACGAGGCACCTCAGTGAGCTTTACTCATCAGAGGCGGATTCCTGGCTCACAGAGCTGTGAGGAGGTCTCTGACACACACCTTCTCCAGTCATGCCCTGTTAGTTCTGCCGTGAGGCGAAATAGAGGGAGACACATTGCATCGTCCAGGGCCCCACATCCTTTCTGGCAGCAGGCATTTTTTTTCTTGGAACTGTCAGGTTGGTTGAGCTGGGCAGCAGCAGTACCTGTCGCCCCTCAGTTTCGTCCCTCTCCACCCTCATTGAGAATTCTGGTGCTCACCTGACAGGGCCTCAGCAGGGGCCTCCTGCCATCTGGCCTCATCTGCATGCTGGTACACCGGCAACCAATGAGACTCTCTGGAAGAGCTGGGCTTTAATGTTGGTGTCTCCAGCGACTGACTCCAGTTATATCTCAGACAGCGGGGCTATAAGAGCTAAAGCGCTAAATTGCTGTCTGGAGATCCTCGACAGTCTTAAAAGGGAAAACCACTAAGACGCTCTGCAGAGACCTGCCATCTTGGTAAAAATTAATTCCTGTCTAATCAAGCTAGCCAATAAAGCAAATAAGCAGCTTAGCCAAGGCCTTTTCATTTTTTGGCTCTAATGTTTCGTAGATATTATGTAAATATATATTTCTAGTTTTTGTTCAGGGAGTGGGTTAGTATGTAGTATGAGTGATTTCTTCTTTTCAGTGCTTTTAGAAAGTTTCCAGAAGTTTGAAAAGTGCAAGATCTGTAAATGCAGCAAGGTGTGCTTGTATCGAGGCTGTACCTTAAGACATTTAGATGTTTTGTCAGAGTTTCTTGACAGCTGTCACTGTTTGGCAGAGACCCTATAATGAGTTGGTAGTGTTGTAAATGAATCCCACTGGATACAAAATTCGATGACTTTCTCCAAAAAAGTAGATGTAATGGGAAAGTAAGCCAAGTTTGCAGTTCTATAAGGTACAGTATGTTTTTGCAATACAACAAACTTTTTTCATCTCAAAAGATACAGAATGTTTATTCAAATAATATATTTATTGCAATTGAATTCATATTTTAATTCAGCAACTTAAGATAAGATATGACAATGTCTCGGTTACGTATTTAACCCTCATTCCCTGAAGAAGAGATCAGAGACGTCAGGTCGTATATGACTGACAAAATTGGGATGTCGCTTCGAGAGACCAATCCACTTCAAGTGTATTAAAACATGCCAGTGAACATTGGCATGTGCTGATTGCATCTAACTGCTGCTTATCATAGCGTGAGTATAAATGAGCAGCTGGGGCAGCCCATATTCAGGTTTTCGCTGAGGAGCCGAGCCGATGACCTGGCTGCTCAGAGGTGGTACAGCACCATTGGCGACTGTTCCCTTCTACAGGGAATGAGGGTTATATACATAACCGAGATGTTCCCTTTCACCCCGAGTCACATCGGATATGGCCGCCAATATTGGGATCCCCACAAAAACGCCATGGACGCTACCCCTTCCAGTGTCCTGCGGGAGTCTCCCAAGCCCCCTCTGTCTGGCGTAGGCCGGGGCTCACCACAAGAGGTCAGCTATGGTTATCAAAGCACTACCTATTCAGTACGACTGGAACACTGGGAACATCCCCGTTCTATTGAATAGAGACGGCATCGATTGTGACCATCACAAAAGTGCATCTTTAAAAAGACGTTCCACCCATGCGCTACTCAAATAGAAAGCTCTTTTAGTGTGTTGAGGTGCACAGGTGAGATGTTGCACACAACAGGGGGGTAGTGCAACCTGATGTGGCAGCCCACAGCAACTCTCGACACAGGAACGACCACTGCTGATGACGCCATCACACCAGCCACTATTCTCGAAGCTGGGGAGGGAGCTGAACGTTGCACGCTCGGCTCCGAAGCAAACAGCTGATCCCACCCTTGGGATGTTGCTAAGTGCGAGGACGTACCTTCTGGGAGGCGGAGATGATGTCACGCCCAAGTCTGTTATTTCTGTTTCTGTTTTTTCCTGTTTGTCCTTATTTGGTCTTGTTCCTGGGGCCTGTTTCATAAATCAAGTTTACCAAATAAGCCAGGCTTATGGCAGTTAGTCTGACTTATTGCCAGTTCATTTGTATTAAAATAAGTCAGACTATCTGTCATAAGCCTGGCTTATTTGGTAAACTTGTTTTATGGAACAGGCCCCTGGTCGTGGAGAGCCACTATCCTGCAGAGTTTTGCTCCAACCTTGATCAAACTCACCTGCCTGTAGCTTACTAGTACATTTGAACAGCTTAATTAACTGGTTCAGGTGTGTTTGATTAGTTTTGGAGCTAAACTTTGCAGGACAATGGCCATCCAGGACCAGGGCTGAAAAAGCTTGGCTTAGGATGTTCCAGATGTGACCAGAAGTGGGCGCTCATTGAACATAATCAGTGATGTGCATTCGAGGAAACAAATTGAGAGTAAAAAATTAACTGGAATTACTATGCCTATGTCTCAAGTCATTTCCAACCCTTCAAAGAGTTAAAGTTAATAAGATAATTAGGGAATAGTTCAAACACCTGAATTTACTAATTAGCCCAGTTTTACAGCCAGGAGGTAAGGGATGCTACGTTTCTTACATTTTAACTTGAATGAAAACAGCGTATCCACATCTATAAACGTTGCTACAATGACGCAGAGAAGACAAATTCGTTTGTTTCAAAAGTAATAATTTTTGTTTTGTTTCCATATAAATAAATCTTGTAGTACATTATATAGTTTTTTTTAAAATCACTGTTGCACCTCTGATATCACATGGATTATTTTACCACACAGATAATGTTCTAACAATGTTATCAATAAATATTTTTAAACATTGTTTTTAGAGAATGCTATTTTATCTTTTAACAAAACATTCTCGGAGCAAAAATAAAACTTGACACTGAAAACGTTCCCAGAACATGACATTTTCTAGATGTGTTGATCCTGTAATAGGGTCAGGGTAAAAGCAACATTTTCTTTGATTCAAAATTCACTAATTTTTACTAGTAGGAAGATGAAGATAATACACAGTTTACAGTAAACACTGTGAAAATGATTTAGAAATTTGTTTTATAACTCATTTATTTTATTAATTTTATTTATTAAATTAATTAAATTATTTTTATTGTGTAAATACACAGATAACAGTAAACCAGTAACAGTATACGGCAAGTATTTTTACATAATGAACATATAATTTAACGAAACACTCAGTAAAAACAGCTATACACTCTTCGAACAGATGTGTTAAAAAGAACACAACCTGTGTAACACACCTGTGTGTCAAGTTAAAGGGTACATAACACACAGTTTCACCCAATCTCATGTTGATCTTACCTGTAGAGTTGAACAGCAACCTTCGTATCTCCAAAAGTGTTTAGTTTTATCATAATAATGTCAGAAAGATACAGTTTGTATCTGTATCTGTAAATAGACACTCTGTTCCAGGATGTATTTGTGAACTGATGCTCAACTGTCTTTTTTAAGAGGTCAGTTAGTTATTTCCAGGTCATCGTCATCAAAACCCTGCCACAGGCATGAAAATATATATTTCATTTAATCAAACTAAATGCTCATTAAAAACTAACAGAGAAATTATTTTATAATTGTTATAATTTTGACACAAAGTAGTGCTATGTAAGTGGGAGAGTCGTTTACTTACTTTACAGTTAGTCAATAACGCCATCATTTTCTTCATTCAGACCAAGAGCTCCTGTGAAAAAAAGAGGCGAGATTAATCCCACGAACCAATCACATCCAACCATATCTATTTATGACTTTCCTCTATTCATCTCAATGCTTCTCCAGAAAAGTCAAGCCATGCTTTGGGGTCTCTGTTAATATGGTCCAAAGTGGGGCAAGTCTCTGCTGTAACTTCACCTACAGGTGTCGCTGTTGGACCGTGTTACTTGATAAAAACTAATGACATTTAGACTTTTAAAAGGGTTAGTTCACCCAAAAATGAAAAAAAAACTGCCATTAATTACTCACCCTCACGTCGTTCCAAACCTAAGCCCTTCGTTCATCTTCAGAACACAAATTAAGATATTTTGATGACATTAGAGAGCCATCTATCCCTCCATAGACAGCAATACAACTGAAATGATCCCAGATCCAGAAACATGGTAAAAACAGAAGTAAAATCGTCCATGTGACATCAGTGGATCAACTACAGTTTTGTGACGACAGGAGAATGCTTTTTTTTGCGCAAAAAACCCCCCCAAAAATAACATCATATACTCAACCATTCTTCTCCAGTGACTTACATCTTCCACCATTTCAGAGAACATTACTGTGTAAGCGTATGTTTTCTTGTAGAGGTGCAAACAGCCGTGGATTACGCACATGTGCATGCTTTAGTCTGGATGTAAACAAGGCTGCTTGCACAAACACGTTAAAGCTTGTGTATTCAGTGTGTTCATCATGGCGGAAGACGTAAGTCACGGGAGATGAGTAAATTATGTGATTTTTGTTTTATTTGCGCAAGAAAATTATTGTAGCATCGCAAAAGTGAGGTTAAACAACTGATGTCACATGGACTGTTTTACCAATGTTTTTGCTATGTTTCTGGATCTGGGATCATTTCAGTTGTGTTGCTGTCTATGGAGGGATAGATGGCTCTCTGATATCATCAGAAATACCTTAATTTGTGTTCCGAATATAAATGAAGCTCTGATGGGTTCGGAACGACATGAGGATGAGTAATTACTGGCGGTGTGGCGATGTGGAGCTCTTTAAAAGGTTAGGGGATATTGTTTAGAGAGCCGATTAACACTGCACAGAGTGTATTTGGTCCTACAATACAGTAAAAAAGAGAGAAACAAATAGAAACACAATGACAACTGACTTAGTTAAAGCCGTTGAGGAAATAACCCTAACACATGAAATCTCTGAAGATCTCAGCAGAGATTATGCATCTCAACAAACAGCATCACCAGCTTCACCTACTATACCACTCTGACATTACAAAAGACGAGACACAAGTTCTTAATGAGAATTAACAGAGGCTAGTTTCACGTCACCATCACTTTGCTCAGTGTTTGCTTTAGTTGGGCTCTTGACCCTTGACTTTGAAATGTTGCTTTTGTATTGTCTATATATATATATATTATTGTTTTTACTTACTTTAATTATTGCTATTTTTGATATAATTATATTGTAGCTTGCTTTATGATGTTGAAAGTTTTTGATTGTTTACCTGATAGAGTGCGTCTACGTCATCCACCGATTAAAAAAAAAAATAGAGGCATGAATTTGGTTAAGAGCTTGTGGAGTGATGCAGGCAGTGAAGTAATTGGATGATAGTGAACACATATTGTGTTAGACAGACACACTGTGTTCTCTCTCTCTCTTTACACACAATAAACATAAAATAGCACAAAATGTGTTAAAATGGCCTTAAAATAAACATGTGTTATTATTTAACACATCCTTTTTGAGAGAGTACAACTTTTAGTCTAAAATCCATTCATTATTTTTATTGTGATTTGTTGTCATTGTACAAAAACTTTAAACCTGCTCAACGTGCGTTCAGAGGAGACAGTTATTTTACCTTTTAGGAGAACATTCTGGGAGCTGAAATAAAACTTGCCACTGTAAACATTCCCAGAACATAACATTTTCTAAACTGATCCTGTAATAGGGTTAGGGTAATAGCTTATTACATTTTCTTTCAATCAGAATGCAATAATTTTTTACTAGTAACATGATGAAATCTTCTGATGAAGAACTTTCAGAACGGTGATAAATTTTGTTGACAGATCGTCCTAAACCGACTCTGAGAGTTGATCCTCAGAGTTCAGTGTTCACTGGAGACTCAGTTACTCTGAG
>JAUCMU010000027.1:4459050-4472656 GCA_032275025.1 Enteromius treurensis | reverse complement strand
GTAATCTTTGTTGGCGCGGAGGGATTTTAAACATAAGTAGTACCGGCTATGCGTTATTACTTTGGAGCGGTTATTATGGGAAACAAACCTGTAAATGTCTCAACTGACCAATCAGAATCAAGCATTCCAGAGAGGCGTGTCATAAATATATATAATGAATAATACTTAATTTAGAAAATTAAATAACGTGTATTTGGCTACAATATTTTGTTTTTAATTTAAAGTGAAACAAATTGCTCATTTATTTACGTTGATGTTAAGCCTCAGATCGGCAGTCAACACCACGCAGGCAGTTTAAAGCAGCGCCCGAGTCGTGAGCAGCGTGGTGAAAATATGACAGCTGCCCTGTAACTGACGAGTGTGTGGCAGGTTACTGGGGACTTTAAACATGTTCAAAAGAATTCTGACTCGGAAGAGTCCAAATTTAAGGATAAATTAAACGAAAGAATCTGAGATCTCAACGCAGACATGTATGTTTCATCACATCTCGTGGCTGTGGTAAATTTGTACAATATTAAATGACACAGCTTCATATGGAGAGAGTAAATGAGCGAAGAGTGTGCGATATTTATCATGTGATAATATCCTAACTGTATTGTAACATGGATATAATATTGTAAAATGGATCATTTAAATATGGAGGCAAAATGTCCGGTCCTGTTATATAAATATATAAGACAGAGAGAGATCTAACTAACGTTATAACTAGAATGTCAGCGCGATCGCAAATTCATTGATTTTATACAACAGCTCAACAAACAGAAGTGTATTATTAAGCTAGTATTAAGTGTGTCGTCACAATGCTGTCTGTTTATCTCGGATTCGGCGAGAAAACGGTTTTAAGAAAGCCAACCGGTTGTTCGTTTCAGAGCAGCACTGGCCCATTCACTGGCTGTTTCTCAACAAATATTTACCTTTTTAACCAATAAGTCAATGGATCACTCATATAGAAGGGCATTTACTGCCACCTAACGGTGACTTTATTTATCCATGACAATAACTAAAGTTCTTTCTCAAAAAACACAGTGAAAAGTATGGTAATCATCACTATAAAAGTAATAATTAATAAATCAATGGAAAAATTGACATTACGTGTCAATCTTGCACACCCCTAAAATAACCAGAATCTAAAGTGTTCTAGATTTTTGTAACTTATATTTTAGATTGTATGGTTAATGTGGGGACATTTTCTCCGATCCGGCCCTCAACCTAAAATGAGTTTGACACCCCTGCTTTAGAGGATCTCACAACATTTGCAAGGTTTGTACGACTGAAAATGGATGAGACATTCAAATTGAAAGTTGTAATGATATTTAAATTATGAGCATTTGCTGAAAGTATTGTTGTATAATAAAGTATACACTTCATTTACATATACTGATTCATTTCTTTGTTTACTCTCTAATTCATAACTAGATATGCAGCAGAGTCTAAATAAAAGTCATACTTTAGACCAAACAGAAAAACACATCAACCAGTGCCGTAAATAAAAAATGACAAACATGGGCTGATTTATCAGTGATGAATCGGTTGGCCCCTAAAAATGAGTGACTGTAAACGTGCATAAGAAGCATAAAAATGAAAGTCCACTGACCACAGCAGTAAACTGGTGGAACTCTGGCTTGAGGTCTGATCCCCTGAGATGAATGTAAGCTCCTTTGTTTCCCATCTGGTCACTAAAAACAAAACATATCATAATCAGATACATATCATTCTGACCAAACCACACCCATATATCTAAAAATAAGATTGCATTAAATCATGCATTATCATTTTACAACTGATAATTCAAAGTCTTTGGTTTTAAATTGACTAAATGCGTCATTACATCAGCTGCTGTTTGTCCCATTTTCTTTGATTCCACAATTGTAGCCACATTTCAGTTTTTATTGGAGCAAAATTAATCTGATCTCCGTTCATAATGGTTCGCTAAAGCAGGAATCGGGCTTAGGCTTAATGTTCTTCATGCAGAATATAATTTGACCTTCACCCGGATGTTTTTTGGCTAACTGGAAGCTCAACAGAACTCAGCTGATGCACTAAGAAGGACAGCGGGAGGTTTTCGTACCAGTAGTTTGGCGCTGAGAACACGGTGATGCACTTCCCTGAGTGAGTGACCTCGTAACCCTCGGCTTTCACCTCATGACTGCGCACTATGTACTGCAGCTTGTTCTGCTCCAGGAAGCGCTCCGTCACGTCAGGCCCAAACTGACAGCTCACGCCCCGCTTGCTGATGGACCGTCCGTTCTGGAGAACACACATCGGTCAAACACAGCTGAGACCAGAAAGCTTCGCTCAGACGAAGGTGGAGAACAGAACTGACCTGCGGCTGAGGATCTGACCACAGGAGATCACACATCGGACCTGCACAAGAAAGACGGTTTGAGACAACTTTGGTCCAATAAAAGTGGTGCGATTTAATTTACTGAGGAAACAGTACACAGGACGCAGACTGTGGGACAGGAAAAACTAGGTTATAGGAGGCAAGTTAAGTGGACCAACTAAAACCTCACCAAAACTGCGTTCCTGAACAGCATCCTCCGAAAAGAAAATAGCATGTCCATACATGACCACGTCAGCTTAGACATGAACAAAACTTGCGTCTTGCGTTATCAGACATGTCTTACCGGAGTCTGGAGGTTGTCTGTTCCTGTCTATCTTTCTAATGTCATCTAAAGTCACTCCATCCTCACTGAACAGTCCTCCATGCATCACCTAAAAAACACAATTCAGCTCATGCTCATATCCAAAGACAGCGATACAAGGTGGTGCGAACGCTGAATCTTGGTGTCGTACCAGCACTTTGCTATTGATGCACTGAGCGAGAGGAAGCCACTGGAAGACTTCACTGAAGAGCTGGAACATCTGGGCGGTGTACTTGGCTTTCACCTCACCCTCGAACCCGTACATCTGGTTCATGTTATCGGTCTCGTGGTTGCCTTCAGAAGAAAGATAATTCAGGTCATCTCATTCATCCTCTGTTTGGGGATTGGTAAGTGTGTGTGCTCACCTCTCAGCAGGTGGAAGTGTTCTGGATACAGCAGCTTGAAGCCAAACAGTGTGAGGATGACTTCTAGTGAGAAAGAGCCGCGGTCCACAAAGTCACCATTGAACAGCTGAGACTGAAGTCAAGAAGAATTCACTACGTATGGCACTCATAAAAATGTCAACACTGATGGACAGTTGGACTAAGGTGGTGGATTTAATATTTATTCTAATATTACTCAATCAAACAATGTATATGCAATTACAATCTCAAGAGAGCAGGTGAGACAGCATCTCGAGCCGAAAAGGAAAAGGATACATAAGGATTAGTTACAGATGGTAAACCGTTCAGATCAAAGATATTTAGAAGATCGTAGTACTGGCCGTGTGTGTCTCCACAAATAGTTATTTTCTCTGTCTAAAGAGCAAGAGCAAGAGAAATCAACAGTGAGAACAGAAATATATCCATTTATCATCACGGGACAGAAACAACAGAACAGAAATGCAGAAGTCTCTCACCTCTTTTAACGTAATTTCAACAAGACTTGGAAGTTTGGATAAAACCTCTTTAACTTGAACCAGTATCTGGAAGACAGAAACATGGATTATGATCACCAGTCAATGGCAAAACTCTTCACAAATAAATTAAAAATGCAAAGAGAATAACTTGAGCACACATCTTCCATGATGATTGTCTCATCGTCCAACTTCAAATTAGTTTTCATATTTCGTGCTGCTGATAATCATGATGGGTTTTTCCTCTTTTTGCTCGTTTATTTGTTTTTTAATTCAATAATTGCTGTCATCGGAGAATTTTCAAATGACGTTACATTGTAAAAAATGGCAGAAGTTCTCTCAAAAGCGCTATTAATTCCAAGTTACATTAATGTTTTATGCTTTTTTTTAATTAAATCATCACAGGCACCGTTTTGGTGAAAAGAAGTGATCACAAGCGCAATCATAAGCCATGTCAGTGGTGATCACTGAACACACGTTTGTCTTGGCAGCTAGTTAAAAAAAACAAAACAACTAAAACTAAAAGTGAAATAAAATAAAGTTCAATAAATGAACGAGTGAGTGAATGAATGAGGCCACACTGGGATTACTCCCCAACTCTTCACGAGTCTCATCCGGAGGACGGTGCTTGTTGACGCTATACTGACACATGAAGTCCCACAGTGAGCACAGGTGAGCGCCCCCTGGTGGCCTCTCTAACACCTCTACCAACAGTTTTCACAGGAGGACACCCATCCACGTACTGACCTGGGGTAGGTTTGCTGTGATAGATGGTGTCGGCGTGGGAAAGTGACGTCACTGTGACATCGGTGTTTAAATATTTTTAGAATAATAAAAACCATTTCGTTCGGTGAGAGAACACACAATTAAACTGAATGTGGCAATATATCAGGTCAGATTTAATAACTGACAACAAGAGTGAGTTTCAAAGCCAAAAGCAAAATCACTTTTTAAAATATTTCGTATTTTGAAAAAGCCTGTTGACTTTTAAGTACTAATGGATCTCATGCTGCGGATATTTGTTTTTATTAAGCTGTAGTTTTTACATCGAGGTGTATGCTTTCCGTGCCTCCTTATTTTCTTCCTCGTTTTGCTAATAAATGTCTACCGTCTCCACTGGTTCCTAGTTTTGCATACCCAAGGTTTTTGTTGTTTTATTTTATATTCGGGATATAGCACCGTGTATTTGTATCCTTTTTTTAATAGAACTTCTACGTTCCGCGTTCTATTTCGTTGCTACTTTAATTTAATTCAAGCAATCGATGTGGAATTGCTGCAAATGTAAAAGCGAAAGTAAAACACGCATGTGTCTTACAGAGAGTGTGTGAGACGACTGAAACCGATTTCTCTTTCAAACCTTTTAGCGCTTGGAATTTAAATCGCAAGGCTTAAAAGTGCAAGGGTGCAGCACTACAAGGATCTACAGGCTTATTCGATTTAATCGATATATCACCCGGCATTGAGTGAATAAATAATAAATGAGCATGCATGTTTTTGAAGAGCATTCACCTGGTAAGCACACTTTCTGTGCAGTTTCTTTTGGTCTTTGAACCAGTCCATCAAGTCTTTCATGAACTTCATTGTAACCTTCCCATCTTCAAGTTTAGGTCCAGAATACTCATCCTCGATGGCTAGAAGAGAATAAAGGCGGAAGAGAATCAGTGAAAAGACCTAGTGTCATCATATCATTTCTTAGCACCACACACTTTTACTGTTCTGTTGTAACAAACAAATACACAAAGATTCATAATTATTAGCATTGTTCTTAGATCGACTTATACTTAACAAATAACATCAGCATTTCTCTCTTTTTTTTTTTTATTGTGAAATAAGACATGAATAAACTAAATTCCCACATCATTGTAAAGTATCTTTGTTACAGAGTAACTAGAAAAATAATATGCTTATACTAACATGTAGGGGTCGATTGTGTGTAATTAAGCATAATTTGCTCCTGATAAACGAAACGTCCTCAAAGCACTTACTCATGTTCTCGATGTCTAAGGAGTCTACGACTGATCGCTTGAGCTCGTCGCCGGCGATGGCCCGTTCAAAGGCCTTCTGTTTGACAATCTTATTGCACTCCTGGTACTTCATCTTGGCATCTTTGTCATTGGGACGAACTCTAACTACCTGTTGGCGATGTAAAGACAACAGCACAAAAAAACTTTAACTAATTCATTAATAAAAGATGAAGTGGCAGAGACAATACATCCACAACATGCTGCTGTGAGCATGTAAGAAGTACTGCTGCTACCCCCGAGGCATTCGTGATCAACCTGTAGCAGATCTATACAGGAGGAGCTGGGGAAGGTGGAGGGTTTCTGAAACTGCTACAGAAACAAGAATAGTAGATTCTAGGGATGAACAATATTGAATTTGGCCAATGTCCGATATGATACCGATAACAATATATTTCCTTTTGTTCGGAAACAACACCAAGCCATCACAATTCTGAAGTTCTTTTATATGGACTATTGAAATACTTGAAGATTACTTGAAAATAACTATAAATAAGCATATATATATATATCCCTGCATTATTTTTTCAAGAAAGATGCAGCAGTAACATTAAGATTTTATTTTAAGATTTAACATTTGTAGATGGTCTAAAGCAAAAGAGTCGTAATAATTAGAGCTCATACTTTGTTTGAAGCATATAACATATGGCACATTAATGAATAAATGAGTATGTATGTATATTTTAAACGATTTCATTAAGTGTCACGTTTGTGATTCGTTCACTCATGTAAGCTATAGCTTCAATTACTGTTTTTTTTAAGTCAGAAACACAGTGTAAATGTTATCTGTGTATTGTACTGTAAGGCATCATTCAAAACTTTAGTTAAAGAATGAGCCACAGTGCTGACGTGATGTAATCTGAGCACGTGTGAGAGCGTATTCCTCTTATCGGCAAGACATATCGGCAAAATGTTCTCATATCGGGCCAATACCGATATTTAAAGCTATTATCAGCCAATTCCAAGATCTACCCGGTAATATCGTCCATCCCTATTAGATTCCAGATAACATATTGCGTTAGATCTTTCGGACTGTGCCGTTTAGACTTCCCACACAGCCCTACATGCTTATCTTATATGAAAATAATCAATGATGACTATCAACAGAAAACCAGAAATTGTTTCAGCTGAATATTTTCAGGTGCAGAACCTCCGGTGTATCAGCGTGTGCCTGAAAACACTGTATTAAAGTGCTGAGAACATAACGAGGCTCACCGTTTCGTAATCTTTAAGTGCTGCTTTAAACTTGCCCAGGGCCATGTTGGAGGTGGCTCGCCGATAGTAGCCCTTAATGTAGTTCTTGTCCAGCTCCAGGGCTTGTGTGGCGTCCGCCAGCGCATAGCCATAGCACTCGGTGCGCAGGTACGCCAGACTCCGGTTACTGAAGTAGATGGCATTGCTCGGGTTCAGATCCAGCGCTTCCGTGTAATACTTGATGGCGTTCTCATAGTCTTTATCTGAAATAAGAGCAGGAGACTATTACTAAATATAAATTATAATACATCACAAAGCACTGAGTCCATGCCATTTTTGAAGAAAGACTGTCAAATAACTATTATAATAAATAAATAATAAAATATTTAAAGCTATTATCAGCCAATTCCAATATCGATCCGATAATTAAATAGCATACAAATAAAAAATACAAATCAAAATAAAGAATTAAATAAATTAATATAGACAGCTATAGATAGATATTATGAATGAACTTAACATCAGAAAATGCAAAGAGAGGTGCTATGTACTATTAAAGAAATAATAAATAGCTAAAAAAAAATAATAATAATAATTGTGAATGAAGTGCGTGAAAATGCACAACTTTTATTATATATTTATTTTAGATGCTTGAAACATCTCACGGTTAAATTAATGTTCAACGTTCTTTGGAAATCTGCATTAGATAGACATTAAATATCAGAAAATAACGTTAAAAGATATTTCGAGACGAAGCTACATGAACAGTGCGGACATTACATTAAATAATGTACACGGATGAATGGAGACAGACCTGACTAACAATGGTCAATACTCAGGTCCGATGAGGCGTGCGCGTGCTGTTCTCAGAGACTGTTCAGTATCGCGGCGCAGAGATGACAGTGAAACAGCATAATCACAGCATTATCGCAGCATCACGTCTAAACTGACAGCTCACGGAAACAGGTCATCTATTATCGCGTCTCTTCTCCTCGTCATCGATATTTGTCGAGTAAACGGATCGCGCCGATTACATAAGAGGACAGTCTGATGAGTGAGTCCTCATGAGTCTGTCTGATTCATCATGTGTTGCTCGTGCTCATCTCACACACATCTCCCTCTTATGAAGCTCATCAGTCCTCAAGATGCGACGAACTCACCCCGCGCGGCCCTATCCTCTCGATATCAATCCAGTCTCTTAGTTACACCGGATATCTGAGAAGCTTTTACCTTTAAAGTAGTTATTCGCCTTCTCCTTGAGTTTCTCTGCACTGGCATTCCGCTCCTCTTCCGCCATCTTCTCACTGCCGTATTCCGTCATGCTGCCGTGTGTACGCGGAGAGCTGTCGCAAACACCTGCAAGAGGGTCGTCATGCGCTGTTCGCCGAACCTCTAGAACAGCCCAGACTCCAGAAAGCATCACAACTAAATTTTATTGGTATATAATATAAACGCGTGCAAGTCATTACAAAATATGGCGAATGACTTTATTTCCACTGTCAACGTTAATTGAAAACATGAATTAAAAAAAAATATAGCTATATAGAAATCAGAAAAGAAGATGTGGGGAAAAATACGTGAATCTATACGACACATAGAAACGAAAACTTTATTTAATCAAATAATCAAAAGGTGGGTTTAATTAGCTGTGTATATCCACCTGGACAATGTGTAATGTCTTGGTTGAGCCTTTAGAGGGCACGACAGCGCTATTTTACAGGTTTGAGAGGGTCATAACCATAATGATTCGTATTATTTTCTTTTTTAATTTGGTACATTAAACACAACATGTTTATAAATTATATTGCCATATATTTTAGGTGGTTAGATCTTGCCTGTAGTAGGCTCCTTCATCGTAAAGAGATGAATGATTATGAAAATATTTTAGTGATAAACAAATATTGGATAGGTTTCTCTTCTTTATTCAGACAACATAATATGCATAGGTTTCCTTATAGAGATGGGCTGTTACCCTTGGGTTGCCAGTGTGTTATGGGTTATGGGATCTCTTCGTTGTTAATGCTTGGTGTTATTGTTGTTTTTAAATGGTCTCTATTACAACTTATTCTACTAACCCTAAACCTACCCTAGCAGTTACTCTGAGAGTTAGTAGACATGTAGTTGTGAATTAACAAGAATTAGTTGACATGTAGTTAAAGAGTAACTTAGCTATAGTTAGTAGAATGTCTAAATGGAATATCGATATAAAGTGTAACCTAATTTTTAACCTTGCATTAAAAACAAAACTCTCACTTCCCAGTTTAAGCACACAGCCTCTTTCATAACACATAAGGAATTAATTTATCAACAAAACAAACAAATAGCTCTTAATAGGGAGCAACATAAAAGACTTTGGGAGGGAACAAGCCGAAGTAAATTACAGCTGAAATTGCAGGCTAACCTGCAACTTAAACAATTAACTAATTACACATGCTTCCTTACCCGACTGACAGGTTACAGACAACGTACCAACTTCCCTCACATGCAGTGATTATAGGAAATGAAATGCACCAACAGAATTCACGTTAAGAGAGAACAACAACATCACCTGCGTCAAGACAAGTGCGGTTTATCTGTAAAGCACATTGTTTCAAAACAGCTTTACAGAAAGTCCTAGTATCCTGAGACGCACAGACTGCAGCTTAATTCAGTTGTCAGTTCAGTTGCTGAATCCAGTTCTTTACACGCACAATTCAGTAATGAGCAGGAGTGACAATTACAGTCTACAACTTAATTAAAAACAACAACAAAGCAGGTAGTGAGAAACCACATTTTACAGAAATGTGTAGCTACAGAACTGAACCACTAGCTCTTAATGACATATTTAAATGTGTATCAGAGTCTCTCTTCTGTATACACAGCTCTAGAATCACAGGGGACATGCTACATCTTGACTCATTAGTGTTGCCAGACCTTGCTGGAAAAAAAGCAAATGAGAACAAACTTAAAACACCTCTTTTCTTCATCTTGTTTTTGTCCAATATATTGTGACCTGCACCTGCTTGCTTTATTATCTCTATTAACTGAATGACTTCATGAGACATTCATTAAATATTTGGCATGATCTGCTGATAAATAAGATGTTCAGATGTTTCCCAGCTGACTGTGTGCAAGAGTCTCCTTTGTTTTAACACAGTTCTTGATGATGGACTAAAACAACAATTCGGCTGTTATTTTACAAACGCTTGAATTTGCTCCTTCAGTTCCCCAGCAAAAATACTTGTAATTATTTTGGAGGACCATTTTGTCAAATCAAAGAGCAGCACCAGATTACAGGTTTCTGCTGTCCATCATGCAAAAGCTGGATTTGGCTGAATCAATGAACCACATATATATCTGTCACATTCTCTTGTTTACGTTTGTAGTTTGATCAGTATTAAAGGACAGAGGCAGCAGCAGGTTTATCAGGATGCAATCACTTTTAGACTGAATGCACAGATACTGAATAGCTTTTACTTTCAATTATCTCTCAACCTGACAGTGTTTAAGTGAAAACTTGCCAAGACTCACATTTTATTTGTTTAATAATTATTATTTGCCCAATTTACATGCACAACTGAAGTCCTTGTCCTTGTTTTGCTTTGCATCGGATTGTGCAGGAAGTCTTCTGAGGAATAGCATTGCTTTTGCAGCTCAATGCAAATGCATTTATTTATTTAATATTGACCATGTCAGACAGGAAACTAGTTGATTTAAAGGAAAGGCTGTGTTTTAAAGGAAAGGAAATGAACAGAACGTGGCATCATGTTTTCAACTGTTTGAAGCCAAAATAATAAAATAAAACTAAAATTGTATTAATTGCAAAGCTCTGTAGTCATTTAAACATCATTGAGAGCAATGGGGCCCACAGCAAGTATAAGGAGGACTGGTGCTGGCTTTGACCCATTGAAGCTTTCTGTTTAGTGATGATGAGCTATGGCAGAACAGGCAGCGGTAACTGATAACAAGTTAATATTGAAAAGAAAAGGACCAAGAACAGAGCCCTGTGGGACACCAATGAAGTGTTGTGTATTAGTAAACAAAGAAAGAGCAGTTCTTAAGATACCTACAGTTGCAAGACAAGAAACAGGTATATACTGGTGTACAGTGTGTTTAAATCAGGCTTTATGAGTGTGATAGGACAGCCAGAGTCAGCAGAAAGAAGATGTCCTGTGGTCTCAGTGAAAACCAGAATGATACGGATCAAACAGACAACAGAATGCAGCATAGAAACAAGTTTTTCCAGTAGTTTAGAAACAACAGAAAGATTAGACATAGGTTAATTAAAAGGAGTGATTTATAGAGACAGACCTGGAGGAAGTAAAGCAGTTTAGCAGTGGGAGAGAAGATTACAGATAAGATTTGTTTGATCCAACTTACAGGACAGTGAACTACTGTAGTTTTATAGTTACAATAGATCACCAACAGAAAATGGGTCGGTGGGAGTAAAGCTAGACACTTACAGAACATGTAAGTTCTGAGGATATGATGGAAATTGGTCACAAAATACTCAGACGAAGTGGGTGGAAGTGATTCAGATTTTAGTGGTTGAAGCCAAAGATGTGATGTTCTGGATGGTAAGTTTACTGACAGTGGGAAATGCGGTGAGGAACGATCTTGTGGGGTTCACATGGGGTATCTTGTATCTTAATCACAGACTGGACATCTGACACACACACACACACACACACACACTATCATCTCTGAATGTTTGCTTATGCCTGATAACAGCACCTCCTGCAGCATTTCATAAGACTGGGTGGACAGACCTTTATGAGTTTTCTGTCTGTATGCGAATGACATCTCGGGATTCATAAACCTAATGCGCGTTCACAGACTGATTCATGGTCTCTTTTTCCTTATAATAGTCAGCCTCTTTGTGACACAGACAGCCCATCATTCCTGGACCTGAATAATATCATGATTCACTGTCAAGCGTTTTGGTCAGTGATGTGTGAAAGTCACAAACATATCTTTGAGATGGCCATTCGTGCAGACGAGGGAAGTTGATTACATGAATGTTTCCCTAAAACATCTGGCCGTCTGACTCACAAAGGACGCCACGGCGTGAGGAAACACAGGCTCCGGGATGAATCAGCAGCTCTGTGAAGCGGCTCCAGGAGGAGTGAAGGTACTAGTGTGTGTATGTGAACTTTCACTCCCCATGTTTAGGGGATGAATGTGTGTGATCGTCTCAGATCTCTACTTTCACTCCGTGTGTGGGATGGAGACATTCCTGTAACGTAGAGCCATTTTTAACACTGTAACTTAAGAACATGTATCTAGAAAAATTAAATTATTTTGTATTTATGATGTTTTTTTTAATTATAAGTGTATTACTTCCAGGAATAAAAAGTAAATCAAAAAAGGTTAACCGTTGCTCAGTAAAGAGCAGGCTTGGCTTTTTTTGCAACTTTATCAGACAGGAAGGAAACTAATAGCAACAGACATTAGTGTGTGGTTTTATCTCACTAGTGAGGAAATTCACAATGAATCGCTGAATTACAATCATCCATTTATTCAAGAGTACAGCAGTCTTAATTTAGTGATACACTTTAAATTTCACAAGAAAACTTATAACATGATGGTATAAGGTGACCATACATCTCCTGGCCAGGATGTCTAAAATGTCTGGGTTTTATATTTGTTTTAATTTTAAGTCTCTACAGTCCTCATACATGATGTATTTATTATATGTATTGTTTCAACCACTCTCCTCAAGAAACTACTTTTCAGGCATTAGCACGTAGAAAGGGGAGGAGGTAATTGACTTTCCATCTCAAAATTCTGACTTTTTTTCTTGTGATATATTGTATGAACTTGCAATTGCTAGTTACAAAGAAAAAAAATGCAGGATATATAGAGTCACCATTATGGGTTCTAGAGACATAATTGCAAAATATACTCGCAAATTCTGACTTATTTCTTGACTTAATTTTAATCACATAAACTCACAGTTGTGTTATAATGTAAAAATTGGGGGGTTGGGGAGTTTACATTTTACTATTCTGCTTTTGCAATTCTGACATTTTCTCACAATTGCGAGTTCGTATTCAGTTATTCAGAATTGTGAGATAAAAAGTCTCCTTTTTTAATTTTAATTTTAATTCAGGCTGTTTACCCCTACTGAGGTGAAATTATGAAGTGGGAGAGAGTGAGTGGGTGGACAGACGGGGAATAGAAGGCTGTGGGAGGGACAGAAGAGCAGTCTCATGGGTGGACTGATGACTGGTGTGGGGATTTTAAAGTCCTGAGAAAGTTTAAACAAACTGATGGAGGGAATTGTAAATCCACAGCTACTGAGAGACACAGAGAGAGAGAGAGAGAGAGAGAAATGGAAAAATGAATGCCAGACATTCTGGAACATGAGCAGTGGGGTGTTGTTAGAGAGCACACACAACAATTAATGAAGCACAAATGTCAAAGGGAGCTTAAAGGAATGGCTCAAAAACAGAGCATAAACAAATTTGGTCATATTTTGTGTCAACATTTCAAACCTACATGTCTGTATCTGTGGAAAACAAAAACAGATGTTTAGCAGAATGTAGACATTGAGTTCATATATGGCCAGGAGCCTTAAAAAGACAGTCTGTAATAATAATAATTATACACTGTCTGCTTAATAACTTCTAGCACTTTATTTTGATGGGTTCACAACATACTGACCATCAGAATCTTTACAAGTGTATGTCAACTTATTCTACTAACCCTAAACCTACCCTAGCAGTCTACTCTGAGAGTTAGTAGACATGTACTTGTGAATTACTGAGAATTAGTTCACATGAAGTTACAGAGTTACTTATAGTTAGAAGAATCTCTAAAGTGGACTATTAACATAAAGTGTAACCAAAAAAAACATGGGGGAAAAAAAATAAAAATTGTATATATATATATATATATATATATATATA
>JAUCMU010000027.1:4418566-4448820 GCA_032275025.1 Enteromius treurensis | reverse complement strand
ACAGTATGTTGTGTACATGTACTGAACTGTTATTATTCAACCATGCCAAAGTAAATTCAGATTTACATTCTATGGCACCTTTAAATTAAATAAACTTTTTACTTTTTTACTTTTTGACCTTTAATTGACATGACAGTAAGAAACAGGAAATGATTAGTCCTTTAAAAAGCTCACACTCTGTTAGCTAACTGTCTGATGCACACAACACACTGAAGACACTTTCTCTAAATAGCCACTGGAAAACACCTAAACTCCGCTGAGATATATACAGTATACAGTATACTGTATGTATATATATATACACACACACACACATAACCCCCCCCCCCCCCCATTATTTTACGATGTTACTAATATTAAAATAAATAAATAAACAACCCAATATTAATAGCATTTAAAATAATGTTCCATGGTAAAGCAAAATACGATTTCAAAATGGTTTTCACAGGATGTGTTTTGTCACAATTAGTATAATCCTTCAAATGGGATCTAATTACTAATATATGTGATGTAGAAAAGGCAACACAAAAAGAGAGCCCAACAGTTAACAGGTTAAAAAAACATTTCAAAGTTTTGTGAAAATGACTTATTTGAAGCACAACGTTATGGCTCTGATGAATTACAATCTTGTATTTCCCTGAATAAACTTACAGTAATCACCAAAGTTACTGCTAGAGTTTTACATTTTCTGATTGTATGCGGTGCTTGTTTGTGTAAAAAAATGTTTAATTATGGACAAAGCACACCCAAAAACTCAATAAAGTGTAATGCGTAAACGCTTTTAAGTAAAGTAACAGCACACCTTCCAATAAGAGTTTCATGTCTTGTGCTCAAAGAATGACTATTATGCAAACATGTAATGCTTAGTGCTACAGATGTATTCAAATCTCTATTCATAAGTGTAAGAAATAGTACTGATAATGCTTTAGCAAACACCACTAATAAAACAGATTTGCTCTAACACATATTTTAGTATGAGTAACATTTCATACAGTTGATGGTACTTCTAAAAATAATTATAATATAGCAAAGCCTCTTATTCCTCGTTAATTAAGAATAGCATGTACCATCATGATTATTATGCTCTTTTAAATACTGTGGTCTGCAAGTCCTTATTTGTTCTCATTTCAGCGCCAATAGCTGAATGCTGCATTATTGTCTCACTGAGGTTTCGGGTTTAAATAGACACAAGGTAGACTGTTTTAACCAAAAGATTGTGTGGAACATAATTTGGGAATAAATGAGATACACTCATCGTGAACTGAACGCTGCCATGACCTTACCTGAACCCTGCAGCCATTCTATTATCGTCTCTTTCACGTCAAACGAGAGCCAACGATTGGACAAGTCCTTGGAGACAAAGCGAGTGCCCAGATATCGAGCCTGATCGCCCGTTCCACGATACAGCTCCAGCCTCTGCTCCTGGTCCATTGTAGGATTCTTAATCCGAAGCCGTAACTCGGCTTGAGACAGCAGCCGTTGGTCTGGAATACTCTGCTTCATCTCCGACACGTTAAAAGTCATCTGATGCTTGGTGCCATTCTGAGCTGGAGGGAAAGTGAGAGACAGAAAAGCTCAAGCTCAGACAACACATTGCTCTTTTGTCAAATGAACCAAAGTCTGCCAAATGTGAGCCAAACCTTTAAAAGATATTTCAAACGAAAACTAGGCATCCATAAACAGATTTGATGTTCTGCTCTATTTTGACTTGTTTGTGAATTCATCAGTATTTATTGGACTGGTATTTGTTGCTTTTTATGTCAGTGAGATGGCCCTTCTTGACCTGTATGATACAAGCAAGGCAGCATCTGTGCTTAGTGAGGCTTATGCTGCCCTTGCCTGTATTGTGGTTGTGGCTGTGTTATTTAAAGAGAAGGCTATCATTAACCTGTGTTTGGGGTTTGCTGTAACTGGTTTTGTTGATGTTTAACATGAGGAGAAGGCCTATGGTGTGGGATGAGTTACGTCAGTATCATTATGTTTATGGCCACTGATAAGCCAGCCATCTACTAAATGTCAGCTACAGTATTCCTTGCTTTTTCAACCTCGTTTAGCCCCTAAAGCTGGTGTGATGTATCCAATCGTAGGCAGTCTTATAGAAGTATATAAAGGTTACTGACACAACGTGAGATCATAATTTTTGTTTGTGCAAAAATTGCAGATGTGACCTTTATTTTTTTATTTTTTTATTCAACACTGGTCATAACTTAGTTACTTAAAAATATAAATTGGTCTAATTTGAATCTGAAAATTAAGATTATTGCTTGGTTAACTGCTAGCTACATTTTAAAAATGATTCTCCTACACTGTTCAGTTTATTAATATATATATATATATATTTAACACCATTATGTTTGGTTCCCTATTTAAACAACTGCTTAGTGTTAAACTGACATGAAACAGTTCTGTTTTGTTTCAATTCAAAATTTTTATTTTAAAAGAACATAAATGATTTTACTTGCGTAACTAGGAAGTGGATTTTTCCTTATTATGCTTTGCTCAGGGCTGGATAAGTATAGTAAATAAAATATTATTTAAGTTTTTTTTTATATGATAAAATTGGGAGACTTGTTAATGTTTAATGCCCTTTTTTGTTTGTATTTAAAAGACCTTCTGCTATGTTCGTGTTTTTGGGGGTTACCATATAAAGTGTTGCGCATGTGCTTGGGGACCTGCTTACATGAACAAAGTTGTTTTAATAATGATAATAATGATAATAATAATAAGTATAAGACTAGTAATAATAAAAATACTTTAAGCATGCCATGTATCAAAATTATCTTATGTTATGCATTACAAGTTGGCTGAAGCCTCTAAAGTTAAGTAATTTAAACATATCTTTTTTTTTTTTCAATGTAGAAGGATGTCTTCCTATTCATTTATGTTCATTATGTTATGTTCATTAAATGTTTTAGTTTGAGTTCAACAAGTATAAAATGTATCGATATAAAACAATATTTGATCAAACTGAGTTGACCTAACTCAATTAAATTTCATTGCATTAATTCGTTTTTTGTTTTTTTTTATGAGTTAGGGCTACACATATTTATTGGATGGAAATCCTGCCCTCAATTAAATTGAGTTCACCCAATGAATCATTTTTTTAGTGTAGTGTAGTTTTTTTAGACATGGTCTTAATATAGCGGTTATGTTCACGCAACTCATCCCAGTATTGATGAGAAAAACGACAAGACTTTCGGTCAGGTGAGACTGAGGCTGGGTGATTACCGCTCTCGCCGTGAGTTTTGTTTAAGCTCGGGTTTAGTATACTGCATTATTGATTTGACTGGACTGACCGCACTATTGGATGAGAAAGATATTTGAACTAATTTGAGCCGGATGATGACACTATTGTGTTCTGTTGAGCTGTTCTGTTATTGCCTTTTTCTTATAATTGATGTTTATTATTATTATTTTTTTTCCCAGTGAACTAAATTGAAACAATATTGAACTGATCCAAGCTGAATAATGACTGATTGATTAATAATTGTCTTCTGTAGAACTGCTTACTGAATTATTTATATAATTGATGATTTTTACACCGCTACTTAGGTGAACTGACTTGAATAATGACTTTTCAATTTCTCATTTCTGTTATTTAGTATTGTATTAAGCGCTATAGAAACATAGGGGAGCTGACTAGACTTGCCAGTAGTTTGTTATTAGGGTTACATTAAATGTCATTAGAATCCTAGAATCTGAATCCAGCAAACACTAATTACACAAACATCAGATGGGAAACGCTGTATCATCACTCATCCATGATTAGTAGAGTATATTAAAGCAATGTTATCATTGTATCCAGTGTGCTTAAATTAAATTTGAGAAGGAATAACTGGATGATTTATTTAGATAGCTTGTAGGGATACATTTTAATTAGCTTGGCACTAACTCTGCTGTATGTAGCTGCGGGATCAGTTTAACCAGTTCAGTCTTGATACATGAGATGTATACAGCGTTAGTCACACCATCCAGTGTTACACATCCAGAGCACGCTACTGCAGAAGTTTGATAGCTCTAGAAAACAGAATGGATATATTCATCAAATATTTGCTCTGCTATATTTGAATGTGATAGGGTAGTGCAGAATCCTGTAGTTATTTTATATATTGATTTATTTGTCTTAAACCTCCCAGGCAACTGATTTCCAACACACTGTGCTAGTGTCTCTCATATGCAACTCTTTTTCCCCAAATTATGTATTGTTTTCAAATCAGTATTTCATGTCTAAGTTTCTTTTTAATAATTTTGCGGCAATATATCACACGTCATGCAGGAAACCAACTACACCAACTCTACATATGACATAAAAACAAAACATTATTTTTGACATTTAAATCTTGACATTTAAATGCAGTGTTTGTCAGAAAGGGGACTTCCTGTGTGTCGTGACCGTCTGAAAACAGACGATGACTTGACTGAGATCCATCACAGGTTGCCAGACATCTTCTGGAGGATGGGTGGAATATTCTTTGTGGTTAATTCCACTAACCATACACCCCCACGCATCTACCTTTAGTAATGCTTTCGATTATGTTCACTACTTACTTCGGTAAGCTCCTAATTTTCTGCTTATTGAGTAAGAATTGTAGTTTTTGTTGTTAAATTTATGTAGGGTGTTGGATTATAGAATACGTTAAGAATAAGACATTAATATGTGCTTTACTGTAGATTACCAGCTTCATGATGGGGCTTCTCCTCTTAAGTTCACCTCACTCATTTTCTGCAGGGTTCAGGTCAGAGGACTGGGACTGTTGGTATTTGATAGAATCCATGATGCCACGTGTCTAAACAAAATGTCCAGGACCTAGCAGTATACTTCATTGTACACATGGAGTGCTTTTTATCGCTGTATTCACCAAATCCATGTTTGCTCCTTTTTTAGTTTTGTCTGATCATAGAAGCCAAGCCCCATTTGTAGTTCCAGTCCTGTCTGACAACTGAACATGCTGGGGATTGTTTTTGGATGAGCGAGGAGAATATTTCTTAAAGGGGTCATCCGGTGCTACGTGCACTTTTTCAAGCTGTTTGGACTGAACTGTGTGTTGGGAGTGTGTGTACACAACCACCCTGCAATGATAAAGATCCACCCAGTTGTTTTCTTGTAATTTAAAGAAAATAAGTAGCCACCTTCTGAAATCAAGCCATTCTTAAATGCATGTTGGTGTGGCGTCACACCGACAGAGGCCACTCCCACAATAGTTGATTGACAGCAGCGTGTCACACACTGAACTGGTGTCTTACCTCAGGGATAAACAATGCAGATGTATTCTCACAGCCACCTTTGCTCAGATTTACCAAGGGTGCCAATATTAGTGCAGGGCACTGTATATAATAAATAAAAAGAAAACAGAGAGAATAGGAAAAATAACAGCAAGCTAGTGTTAGAGGCCTTTTGTTTTTGGTAATTGTATAATAATAATAAAAAAAAATAGATAGAATAGAAAAAAGGATAGACAAGCTATAGCTGCTGTTGTTATTGTTGTTGATTTTAAGAAAGCTAGCAGTTATTTAATGAATAGTGCCAAAAGGGACAGTGCTTTTTTTGTTATTTGTTTAATTTATTTAGTTTAAAGAATAGAATTAGAATAGAGAGTATTTAGTTAATAGTTAATAGAGTTCAATGATCTAAAGCAGGTTTCATCAAATCTTTTCAGAGTTTGGATCTAACCCTAATCAAACTCACCTGAGCATGTCAATCTGTGTATAAGGATCATTAGAAACTCACAGGTAGGTACGTTTTTTATCAGGGTTGGAGCTAAACTCTGCAGTGCATCGGACCTCCAGGGTAAGATTTGGTGGAGCCTGATCTAAAGTATAACTACTAATAATAATATCAAATTTTCTTTTGTTTTTAGGGTGAAATGTGACTTGAATATGCTTGAATTTCATAAGATTTTCCCAATACCAGTGTACTGTTTTTTTTAATGTATTATATTAATTAATAAATAAACACATGTGTGTGTGAGTGTGTTTATATATATATATATATATATATATATATATATATGCCAACATACTTTCATAAGATTTATCCAATAGCTATAATGATTATTTCCCCTCTCTCTCTCTCTCTCTCTCTCTCTCATTATCTTGCTACATTGGACACGTTCTATTCACTGTGGAGAGATATATCACATTGATTTGGAAACTATTTTATAATGGGTCCTATGTATCAACACCTGTGTCCATATATAAAAGATGTCAAGGACTGAACGCACTGCTCTTTGTTGATGGTGTATGCTGGATTAGATGAGGGTGGGGAGGGATTTCTGTGTGTGTGTGTGTGTTACGCAGGCTGGTGCTCAGGTAAACCCAGGACAGCTGTCCTAACAGGCACTGAGACAGGCCTATCATTAGTAATGGGTGCAACCAGATTCCAGCAGGCTTAAAAATCTGCCTCTCCAACACACGCTTTACACTCCTCTCCTCTTACTATCGCCATGCACAAAATCATAACTCTGCTTCCTCGACTATCTGTGCTGCTCCAATCACATTGAGACATGACACACTTTCCCGGCAGATGAGCTGTGCAGTCAGCACGATCTTTGACATGTGATAACATGAAATGAAAAATAGCACGCATGCAGCAGAACAGACTGATTATCCTGAAGAAGGACATGGAAACTTGGGCATTGCTGCAGGGCATGGCTGTAAATTGAGCGCTCTCGATTTGACAGCATAATTTATGAATACACAACTGCACATACTAGCAAGAAAACAATATCTCTTTCTTCGTCTCTTTCATCTACCTTCAGCTAACAGATACCGAGTCTAGCAAGCCATGAGGAAAAAATAAATGTTCCAAATCAAATACAATGTGGTTAAAGTTACAGTAAGTTAAACATTTATGCTACTAAAAGAAAACATAATGGAATGAACAAACACCATATTAGATAATGACAGCAACACATAATACTACAAAAACAAATCTGCAGTCCTGAAAACTATTTCAACACACTCCCATTGCTCAAAGTAGTGGTTCTATCTATTTCAAAAATGGACAGCGCTAAGCATATGATGTTTTTTTTTAATCTAAGTCGAGAGGATTGTTCTGCTTTCTTGAATGCATTTAAAAGTATTGCAACAATACAAAGCCACAATATGAATGATGATTGACTGTTTCTTAAGGCAAGCATAGTAACTTGTTCTATTAGAACAAAACTTGATCTTGAAAATATATTTTTTCATATACAGACTAGAACACATTACCCTGCTTTTTCTCAGATTTACAGTCTGGACAAGTTGATGCTAGTTGGCAAAAGTCAGAGTCAAGGTCATTGAGTCCAAAATTTTTTGCACGTTAAAAAAAAGACACAACCTCAAGTTGTGTCAATAATGTTTACGCACCTCCTCCGAAAATCTGAAACTTTTGTCCCGTTAAAGAAAAAATAAAAGGGACAAGGTTAGATTTTCTGAATTTTTACATAATACATAACAAGACAAGACAAAAAACAAACAACAAACAATGTATGGAGTGTGCAGTCTGCCGATTTGAGTAACCGATTTCATTTCCTTTTTACCTTCAGACTATGATTCCATCCGGTTGTAGGATAGCAAAATCAGTTTTTAAGAAAGTTACTTTGAAAGTAATGCATTACAATATTGCACTACTCCATAAAGAAAGTAACTAATTGTGTTACTTAGTGACTTGGAAAGTGATGCATCACTTTACTTTTGCATTGCTTTTTGTCACCTGGGCTGGGTTTGCCTCCTTTGTTTTTACTACCAGAAAACCCAAAGGCTATGTTTTTGTCACCTTAATTAATAAGTGGTCTCAGTGACAGTGAATGCATGGGGGAAAACAACTACATTTATTTATTTGAAAAATTCAAAAGTAATGCATTATTTTACTAGTTACTTGAAAAAGTAATCTGATTACATTCCTTGTGATGCATTACCCGCTACACTGATCAAAACATGTTTGATCTGATTTTAGAAAGCATATAGTTTGCTTGTGGCGAGCGATCCTCATTTAGTCATTTAGTGTTTGATGCCCAGTTTTGTCCTGTAATCTGTCATATATAAAGTCGGCGAGTGTATGATGCCTAGTGTTTTAAAATCTGTTTAGATTTTAGAGGTTGTGTAGTGTATTCCGGCCTTAACTCCGTTCATGCTACAGACATGAATTATACCCCAAGTCATGCAGTTTTGCTTGAAACCACTTAGCAACATCACATAACAGTTTAGCAACCACAGAGAAATGTTCTAAAAACCCAGAAACTACACCCTAGCCCTGCAGGGGCCGTGATATTTGCTTGGTTTAACCTAATACTCTAATGAGTGCTAGTGTAGCTGACATGTAGATACGAAGTTACCAATAATCAACAGAACTTTTAACGTGGATTATCCTAACGCAGGGTAAACACGGATTTATTCAGTCAAATGATTCATTTAAACTCCAGCCTCGGAATTGCTTCATGTGCTGTGTATCAATTAATTCTTGTGTAACGTAATCTTGCAAAAGTAAGCAATTACTACAATACTGCAGACTGTAAACAACTGAGCGTGGGAGGCCTTGCGCTTGCATCAGGACAAATTTATTAAAATGTATTCCACCTTAAACAAATCTAAGAAGCCTTACGCAAACACAAGATAATAAAGAGGACTTTGTCCCATGGGGGATTTAACGTAGCTATTTGGGACTATTTCCTCTAAATCTTAGTCACACCTCCGAAACAAGCAACCCTCTTTGCTGTCAAACGGGCCTGTTAAAAAATAGAGCAAAAAGACAGAACCAGTAAGAGACACAAAATAGACGGCTCAGTTACAGGAAAGCCCCTAACCCCCGAGGAATACGCAAAAAGAAAACAGAATCAGTGAGGAGGACAGCTGATCTGACTCGTCTACCCTTATGAACCGTTTCTCGCCCATATTTCTCTGTGTCTTTGTCCTTGGTTTTCATCCTTCAAGCAAGCCCCATTTCCACGGAGGTCTTTATTCACCGCGCGTATCGGATTACAGGCCTGCTGTTTATGTTTGAAGTGTTTGAAGTGGTTAAATGAGGTAAAGAGTGTGAGGGATGAAAGAAGGTGGGTGGTAAGCATCAAATGTAAAGTCATTTCCCCTTAAAACAGATGTAGCAACAGGTACAAGACAAAGACCGAAAAAACCCAGCTTGATCCGAGCACTCAAACTGTTCACAACAAAACAGACACAAGTGTGCTTGAAATGTGCACCCCTTAGCAAGAACTTGTTGTTAAAGCTTTGAGTTTAACTATGTAACACATTAAGCCAACAGCAAAAGCAACCAGTCTTTTAAAATACCACAGATAGTCTGAGGGCAACGCTGGAATCCTGGCTAGCTCCCCTAGCGGCTGTGAGGGGGTCTGAAGACAAACCACGAGGGGCTTCAGGGGAACACATGTAACACAAAGCTACGAGATCATGATCATGAGCATGACGAGAATGTGATTTGCTCTCGAAAAATTAAAACATATAACCTGATAGAAATCAAAACAATTTAATAGCCCATACAGTATGTGTCATTCATTTTTGGACATATATGTCATGCTTATGTATAAATCCTAAAACCATCAATGCATGATGATGTTATATCAGTAAATCTAAAAGATAGTATGTATTAAAATAAATAAATAAATACATACGTGTTTAATTATACAGAATATATATACAGTATATATATGCATCTTTATTAAAACAAATATTTCTCATGTTTACTTTTAAAATGTAATTTTTTTTAATAAAGTATATATATATAGCTGCATATTATACTGTGAAGAATTGTTAGTTGACAGTTGTTCTAATTAACATACCGGTTCTTTTCTTTTTCATCATATATATATATATATATATATATACATATATATATATATGTTATAAACGCACATGAAAATGATATGTCATCTTATAGGTAACCTTTGGCAGATTCACTCTTGATATAGGACAATATTTATTATACATTTTCATAAAAGTAAATAACGATGTGTAATTTTGGTGCGAGTTCTCCTCATTTTATGAAATGAGAGACATGAGACTAGCACAGACATGCAGAAAATTGTTGCCTGGGAAACAGATCAATCGTACAGCTGTCAATTACAATCACAGTTATAAAGTGATTATTATACAGAAATATTTCACCGCAGGACGTCGACATGAATAGAACATGATGTTAAATTACGTCTCTTAAGGCGCACACTTCTAAGGGTACTCCTTACCTTGCCGGATGACGAACTTGTGCACCTCCTTTCCAAAGTAATCTTCATCTTCTGCCTGCACAGAAACGGGCTTCATCTTCATTTCTTCACTCAGCTCGACAGTGCTGTTGTAAAGAGACAGCATGGTATCTGGGATCTTCTGTCCATCGTCGTCTACCTCCAACTCGGGTTCTTTGGCCATGCGCAGTTTGCTGAGGATCTGACCGCGGATGGCCTCTATCCGCTTCTTCTTCACCACCTCCAAGTCCAGAGTTTTGCACGTGGACATGCCTCCCGTTCCGGCCACCATGCACAGGGCCGTCAGTACCAAGCAAAGCAACCTCATGGTGCCCAAACTGTGTTTAGGTAAAGAGCCTGTGTGTCTGTGATTGATGCAGAGCGTTTGGATCGAACAGAGCGGAGGTGATGCTGCGCGATGCTGATTCTGGAAAGCACCTTGAATAATGATGCCAACAGAACAGCTGATATCTAATAAGGGAAATTCCTGATGCCTCACCTGAGATTTCCCAAATGGAAACAAAAACTCTCCACATAAACAAGCTTAAAGGCCAAGCACTGACATTAACTTTTACAGATGAGCCCAGGCATAAAAAATTCCCACAGATTTTCTCCTCGCAGCACAACTTCAACCCCGGCTCACGGCTGACTGTCGCACACAGAAACGCTTGTTCAAGTCCATGCGTCTGGACTGACTCCTCTGGTCTCGGATAGTTCCTGCTGTGAAAACACACCGAGGTCCAGATACAATGACACGTCTGTAAGCGTGTTTGCTCACTAACGACTCACAGCTTTCCACCCCTCTGAGCTTCTCTGGTCTTGATGCTTCAGACGATGTTTTGTCATCTCACACGAAAACCACTAAAGAAGCCCTGCTAACTATCGGACTAAACCAGACAGCCCCATCCAGCTGCATCCTGCGTTCGTAACAAAACAAAGGGACGTGTCCAGCTCAGATTTCCCCAAATGTTTGCTTTTACAACATTAGGTTTCCTCTGCTGGTCAGACTGATTTTCCGGAAGCATTCAGATAACAGTCGCAGAGTTCTTCATTTAACATGTGCTCGAAAACAGGCTCCTAAACACGGTAAAACGTTCAGTCAGGCTTGAACAGAGCAAAGACTTCACTAGAGATCAGTGAGGTCTACAACCTCATTTTCTCTTCGAACAAGCTTTTCCTAAAGATCACGGCTAACCAAACACACTGGTCCCCCCCACAGCAATACAAACACACATTTCAGTGAGGATTGAAAGGAAAACAGATCCTCTCGGAAAATACCCTGACGTTACGGCCCTGGTGATGTGAGGAAAAATCTGACTAACCACGTCCAACCCACGAGTCTCGAGTGACAGATGGAGTAAACAAAAAGAGCGAAACGAATGAAGCGTCCACAAGTAGCCAGGCAGTAAACGCTAGAACCGCAGCAGTGACAGCCAATGTCCTTTTCCTTTCCGTCTTGCCTTTGTTCTTTTCAGTTTGTCCACTTTTATGCCTTTTGACCTCAGTCTCGAGTGAAATAAAGAGCCCCTCAGCCCTCCTTCTCTCTCGTACAGCACTGTTTTTATGAGCTCTCTCTTTGGAGCACACTCCCTCTCCTCGCTTGTCAGAGCTTGCTGGTGACAAAGTGATTTGTGAGAGCTTTACGTTCCAATAACTTCTCTATCCCAGTCGAGCTCACTCACTCACTCGCTCTCCTTCACTAGTGCTCTCCGCCCAGGAAATGAGGCTATAACAGACTCTCTGAAATCTGTCGCTCGCACAGCGCTTCTCTTATACTGGTTCAGGAAGCCCTTAGCAGCTTCTGGAAGACACACACACACACACAGACACAGTGAAAGGACAGACAAGTAAATAACATGGCCATGACACTAACGTCTGGCCTCACTAACCACACACCTTTTTAAATGACTGCCAAGGTAAAATGATGAGAGACACAGCGGAATGCTCTCTGTTGCATAAACACACTCCCAAACCGAACCTGACGAGCTGCACAACGGAGCACTGTTATCAGGCCCACATTGATGTCATGCGGTGAGCTGATGCCCACTTTGCTGTTTACTTTTGCCGTCTGTACCAAATGTTTCAAAGCGGCTAAATAGATGCGTAGCTGAAATGTTAGACACAAGTGATCCAAACGCACATTTGGTTGGATCGAGCCGGCATTGGGAGCTTTTAATATAACAAAGTCATCTCTGCTGACACACTGTAAAAAATTTGCTGTAGTTAACGCAGCAGTTTGCCAGTAACTTACTGTAGATTCAAATTTATGTTGTTTACTGGCAACAGTTTGTTCAAAGTTAAATGAACATTAAACATTAACAAGTCTTTGTCTTCACAGAATAAAACTATAAAATAACAACCTACTGCAAAGCATTCTGGGAACCAGAAACCTTCTTTGACCTTTTTCAGTTTTTTTCCTTCAGATTTTGGTTCCCAGAATGCTTTGCATGAGGCTGTTATTTTAGTTTTATTCTGTAAAGATAAATACTTGTTAATGTTTAATGTTCAATTAACTTTGAACAAACTGTTGTCAGTAAATAACATAAATTTAAATCCACAGTAAGTTACTGGCAAACAGCTGCCAGTAATACTGTATTTTCTACAGATTTTTTTAACAGTGTAGTATTAACCATCAAACTGGTAATTGCATCCCTAAACATGCTCAATGCACAAACGCTGCAAGACATGTTACAGTACATTCTGAAGTTTAATATTTAGATACAGTGAGAAAGTATGAGCAATATAAATACGTAAAACATTCATTACTGCTGTTCTTTCCATAGTCTGTGTACAAAATGCCCTCTCTTGGGGGAAGTCACTACAGTGAGCTCACAGTGGACTCTTGTGAGCAGAGGGCAGGTGATTTTTACATTTTAAATTAAAAGTAAATTAGTGCAGGGCAGTCCAGCTCAAGAAGCATGTCCAGGTCATTGAGTCATCCAGTGCTGAGGTCTGAGCTCTCCTGAACCTCACTGAGAGCGCTGGGCCAGGACCCAGGGGAACATCATTCATTGCCCCGAGGATTTGGTTAGGTGGGAGGCCAGGTTTTCCTGGTATTTCGCCACAGCCCAGTAAATAAACACAGAGTCCAGCTGCAAAGGGCTCAGCACAGCTTCAAGGAGAGCGAGCTGTGGATAAAAGAGCAAGAGAAGGAGGAGATCTTAGTTCACCTCCCAGTCAGAGGGGGTCCCTGTCCTCTCAGGCAGGAGAGGGGGATAGGAACTGGGGGGCTTGTGTGGAGAGGTAATTGCCAGCGAAACCTGAGCAGCTCTTAAGCACCGTTGCCATAAACTCAGGGTCGTAAAGTGAGCACCTCCCATGTAGTCGTGCAGTAAAAACACACAAGGTCTCGAAGCCCCTGCTGGCTGAGGAAGATTCAATGGACAGCGCAGGGACATCTGATCTAAGAGGAGGTGCACTTCTGCTGACAACTCAAACTGTCTCCTGACAAACTCCTTGTTTTATTTGTTGAAATGCACATAGATCTTTACTTTGTGGGGATTTCTTGTACATTACTGGATGCTTATTTTATTGGGTTACACAAGGAGGTGGTGTTAGGCTAATAGTTAACAACTGGGGTTTTTAACACGTCCCTCACCAAGTTTTACTGGAAATCTATTAGAATACAAATCTCCGGCTTCACAATTTTAATTAGCACACTGAAAGTCATTTCTGGTGAAAAACCGCATGCTAAACTCCAGCCGTGATGGGAATCGTCCATTTTTAAACGTGCGTCTTGACAAAAGGAAACTCAACCAAGGTCATTTGGATCCTGCCACATGTTCTTAAGCACTGTACTGGAAGTCCACCAATTCTCAATGTCAGCCCTAAATTGGGCCTGTCGTTGTGTTTTAGGGGATTTGAGCCGAGGCCTGGCCCGGGCCCCTTGTGAAAAGTGCTTCCCTCAGCAGTTGCCTGTCTAGGCTCACTTCCTGTGCCTCAGCCTTTCTTTTTCTCAATGTTATTGAGTCTACCAAATGGCCCCGATTTCACCGGTGGTCTCCACCTAATAATCAGGATGATGGACATGTTCCATTGCTCATGGCCTTGGGTTCCACCAGAAGCGCACCAGACCAGGCCAGTCCTTTTGTACAGTAACAGTTGATTGGAGAGAAAAAAGGAGTCCGTAATTTCAACATGGAATGCATTAGATTGTAATTACGTTTAAAAAGTCTAATTAACTAAAAAAAATGATATAGTCATCAGTTGCAAAGGGGGCTGGGGTGGCTTTTTTCCCTGTGTTTTCGAAGGAAGGCAAGAGTTTTGTGTGGCACAGGGGAGGAAGGTAACTGGAGAAGAGGAGTTAATCTGGATCAGTTAAGGAGTGTTTACACCACAAATGAGCTCTGAATATTCTCCAGTGCATTTAGGGGGAATTAGAGTTGCAGTGGAATAATGAGCTATATGAGCCTGTGATTTACACCAGGCACAAAAGAATGTCAAGCACAAATAAACACAAGTATGATGTATGAATGGGGTGAGCGCGGACCCTTTCAACTTACTGTAAGTGGACAAAATCCAATTTAACCAACTGCGAAACTGGAAAGGGGAGAGATGTTCGGAAAAGTTAGGTATTCTAGTTCGCATGTGGTGATGAGTGTGTTGAACAAAACCCATGTTGTGCATTTAGTCAGCATGAAAAAGGAAATATCTACAGAACGTAACATCCTATCCACCATTAAGTCTGGTTCATAAATGCTTACAAGCAGCCTAGTCGATGCGAGAACTGAATTGATGTAGCATTAAATGCTTGTTGAATCTGGGGACAGACATTCTCTCGGACCATACACAGCCGTGTTACTCATGCACACACATTTCCATAGCTGCTGCCCTTGTTCAGACACCTCTAACAAGGTCTTTTCTGAAACTGATCCACAGTCACTCCCCAAGGAGCCTTGAGCTCGCTCTGGGCGGTCTGTCCATGCCTCTCCCAGCACTTTACCCCACTACTCCATCCATCCAATCAAAACAGAGCAATCCAGAACGCTCTCTCACTTTTTTTCACTTTCTCTGTGCATTTTTTTCCTCATTCTATTTATATTCAGGGACATTCCAGAGAATATTAGTAATGATCAGATCCAATAAAAGCAACGACTGCTATGTTGTCTACATTCTCATGGTCCTCCGAGGATATCTGAGTGATGGCCCTCTGGGGCCACCTTAGAGATGTGATAAGAGCGCTGAGGTTGACCTCCCATGCAGGGTGTGCTCTTTTAGTCACTGGCTGCTTGCAGTCCTGTTCTGTTATTCTGTGTTGTTATTGCATTCTTGATACCACAATAGATTGAGAACTATTTTAAACACTACCTTTATGCATGCAATTTTGCAAAAGGTCAATTCAGGCAACCTTTAGACAGCATGGACGAAATAGCGACCCAAATTGTCCCATGCTGGTACGTGTTCTTACCCCGTTTGATCTCTCCCTGATTGTGTGGCTTTAAAGGCAGAGATCTTATTCTGGCTAGGACTTTTTTGGTGCATACAGATCCAAGCTTAGGCAATCCCAAAGTCACTGTGTGTGTCCAGATGAACCACATACTGGCGCATATTAGCAGAGTGGTTGATGCTTACTGCGCTGCATATAACCACCCAAGTCGTAGAAAAAACCATAGTGGGCTGCTTCCCACACTCTGTACTTCGCAAGCAGTTGAATCAGAATAAAGAGGCCACAAATGATGACAGAGACAACTTAGGCAGTAGCTAACTTTAGCAAAAAAAGAAGGTGAGAGAGGTCTGACCAACAACATGGGGCATCAAAGGGGGAATATTTGTCTCGTATCCATCAGATATAAATCCAGAGAGTCGATCCCAAGCAAGGTAAATGAAAAAATAACTGTTTGTAAAGTGGACCTATTCAAATCTCTTTCTTAGCTTCTAGATTGACTGCAAACAGATTGCAGGGCTTTAAAAGCATGGGGTTTGAGGATTTACACCAAGGGCACCTAATCCTGTTCCTGGAGATCTGCTGCACCTTACTGCAAAGTTCAGCTCCAACCCTGATCAAACACAACTGAAACAACTAATTAAGATCCGAAGGAGCACTTGATAATTCCAGACAGATGTGTTTGATCGGGGATTGCAAGTGAACTTTGCAGGAAGGTAGATCTCCATGACCATGCTTTACACACTCCACAAGGAGTTCACTTCAGTTGATTTGATTGCTCCGTTATTTAGCAAATGTGTTGCATTGATCACAAGCATATGCAAAGATTTTGCCTTAAAAGTTACACTTACAGGTCACTCAGGCCCAAATGTGTTGTTACCGGCATATTTTAATGTATGTCATTTCGAGTTTATTTCAGTTAAAACAATTAAGACACGCATCTTAGTGTCTGGGACTAGGCTGAAGCCTTGTCTGTGGAACCAGGAATAGTGTTAGTCCCATGCTCTTTACTAATAATCCGAATTTATTTCTGGAAGGTTTCCCACACTTTCCCACATGTGTGGCCTAATTCTCGCAGCCTAAGCCTGGCCTGGCCATCGGGCTCATGAAGGCACTGAGGTGGAGGAACAAGTCCTTCCCCAGTTAAACAGGATCTCTGGGAGTTAGTGGAGCAGCCCTGAGATGTGTTCTCCAGGACCCACAGGCAGGCCAGTGTAATCCATCATCACACCCCCTGGAGTACTCGTCAGGCAGAAGCCCTGCTGTGCGAGTAACTAAAAGTTTTAAACAGCTGGGAGTTATAGAGGAATCTGGTAGCTTGTGATCAAGCTCTATTTTGGTGGTCAAATGAACCCAAAGGCACCCTCTAGTCTGATTTTTACAGCCACCTAATGCTTGTATAGATTAACTCCTGAGTCACTCCTAGGTGTAATAATTACACACAATACTAACTTTAAGGTTTTTAATATTTTGAAGGAAGTGTTGTTATTCTTGTAGGTTCAGCAACTAAAATGTCAGTTTAGAAGTTCGGCCAATAGAGGCGATAATAGTTTCATTGTGAGTTTAAATTCATATTTAGTGGTTTTTAAAGAGTCCCTATTGATTCGCTCACCAAAGGAACCATAATGACAAGAGTATAAGGTGGTAAAGCAAGCAACGGGGTGTTTTATGTCACCATGAGAAATCAGGAGTGTGAGGGAGGGAACAGAGAGGAGAAAAGTGCATCTGATGGTGAGATAAGAAATGAGAGATGAGGAGGAGGAAGACCCTCCATCGACACTCTGTGCTGGGAGAGACCAGAAATCAGACCTGTGGGAGACTTTTCCATCAGCACAGCTCCATTACACCCCTACACACACACACACACAAACACACACTGAAAGAATGCATTTTTTTATGTTATGTTCCTTCCTCAAGTTTAATAAGCACTTTTTTTTTCTCCCAAAAAGTGTTAATTTTACTTTGTGATGCTTTCAAACATTGTGTAGATAAAAGAGCAAACACATAAATACTGGTTCAAGCAACAGTTTGCGTTTAGCCCATTTAACCACTGGCATACAGGTGCAGTTCCATTTTGTAATGCTGTAACTACACTTAAAGGTACAGTTCACCAAAACGTGAACATTCTGTCATTTACTCACCAAATGCTCAATTTAAATGTATTTACATAGTAATTAATATAAAGTGAGAGCAAAAAAAAAAAAAATCAGTGGTCGCTTAAACTGTTTGTTTACCAACAACAGACATGAGGGGGAATAAATGAAGACAAAATTTCCCTCTCTGAGTGAACCTTTCCTTTTAAGTGTAATTACAGCATCATGAAACTAACGTGCAAAAATAGCACACACAACTTTACCTAAAACTCTGTACTTTTCCTGCCTTGCGAGCACTTTAAACCTACTTTGTGAATAATGAATATGAGAAAATTAGCAAAAAAGTTGAAAGACCTTGAGGTACATTGTAAAGAATAGACGTCTTGTACCACCAGGATATACAGTACGCTTTCCTTCCCAGCGGCTCTTGTGTTAAAGGAAAGCTGTCTGTGTGTTGGCTGTGTCTGATGCCCCAGTGAATGGGGGGGCACCTCTCACAGAGCACCACCTCTCTCACTTTTTCCCTCTTTTTCTTCTCTCTTTCAGCAAACAGTACCTTTCTGTTCCACACCGAGACTCTGTCCTCCCTCGCCGCTTGCCCCCTCTCTCTCTCTTTCTCTCTCTCTCACTCTCTCTCTCTGTCTCTTTCTTAAATAAATCAGTGTTGGTTGGGGCTCGACCGTCATAAATCAAGGCCTGTCCACTGCTGGAGTCTACCCAGTTTAGTTGTCACTGCCTGGCCTTCACTCAGGATTAATTAAAGCCCTGATATAAAGGCCAGATGTGCTGGGGCACACACACACACACAGGCACATAGGTACGCATTTACACACCTACACACGTATGGACATAAATACAATGTATACACAGATTCCAGAAAATATATGGATGCTTGGCCACTTGTTAACACATGAACATAAATATAGTGTCAACAAATAAAATGTTGGTAAGATGTGTTCACAATGCAAACACTATTTATGATAAAATAGTTATTTTTGCATAAAATAAAATAAAAAACGTTTATGAATTATTATGTAAATTTGACTACCTTCTAAGTACCTCTAGTGCTTGCACAGTGTCATACAAATACAGAACAATATCTCAGTATTACACACGGCACTGAAATAATGCAAGGGTCATTCGTTTAACAATAAGATTAAACCTTACAGTAACATACAAAACTGAAAACAAAAACTATGAAGAAACATAATTATTTCAACTAAATATAATCAGATGTGAGCTGTCACATAGGGATTTCTGTTAATGTCAGTAAATTATCATTGTTTGCGTTATTATTATTATTTTTATTATAATTATTATATTTTTTTCTTACAAATAAATTAAGTGTAGCAGTTGTACTGTTTACAAATGTTCAAATTACATACAGTAGTAAGGCTGCATCTATTTTATTATTTTAGTTATGATTTTTCGCAGTATTTTTTATTATTATAATACATTGTGTTTTGGTACATTTGGTGCTTTTTTTATTTGCTCTTATTTGCTCACATATTGTTTAGAATTAAATTTGTATGAAACAAACAGAACAAACATAAATTAAAAATATTCTACATTTTTCTAATACTAATTGTTTCTAATGTTTTAAATTATATATCTGATCTATCTATCTTTATAAATATACAGATAGATATGATAAATTGAATTTCATCAACTGTTAACAGTAATATGTTCAAAGTGTGTGTGTGTGTGTGTGTGTGTGTTGGAGGTGGCTGTGAGGGTCACAGGTCGCAGTGTGAGCTTTATTGCGTGAGGAGTGATGAGTGAGAGGAGGAGGAGTGTGATACAGTCGCTGGACGAAAGAGAGAGAGAGAGAGAGAGAGAGACTTTAAACAAACCTTTGATTACAAATTTTAAACTACACTGAGTTTAAAAACAAACCAATGCATTTCAATAAAATAGTTAGACATAAATTTGCAGAGAACCATCAATGTCATTTCCACACAAACACTTGTTCACCTCTTAAGCTAAAGTCTTAATATCTTCAATCTAAACACTTCATCAGTTGACCCCATACCATTTAGTTTATCTTCACGTGATTGCCCTTCTTGACTGGCCAAACAAAACATAAGCCAACTGTGATATTTATACCATGTTCTGGAGAGAGAGAGAGAGAGAGAGAGAGAGAGAGAGGTCGAGCTAGCGAGAGAGATCGAGGGCAGGGGTGGCTCATGGGAGCGCGGGCTGCTGGTGGCGGGTCGCCGTTCTGTCTGGCCTCCTCTGACTGAGAGAGTCACTCCTGCACACAGGAAATGAGAGTTTCCAGCTTCCCTTTTTCACACAGCTCTCGTCTGTTTAAGCTCAGATGCGGTGATATTAGCACAGAGCTTGTGTTCACTCTCAGTCTCTTTTAGCTGCTCATATTCAGATTGATCAGAACCCAGAGCCCCCCAAACACCGTCGACACCCCAATAATCCCCCGCAACAACTTACAGTCAGAAGAGCAGCACACTCGTGTTTCCACTTTCAAACAAACAACCAATAAGTCAAATTTTTTAGCAAAAGCGTGTTAAGGGTTTGCTTAGAATTAAGAAGAGGATTTGATTACAAAACAAACAAACAAACAATCACAGATAAATAATAATAATAATTATTCTTATTGATTCTCTGTAATGAATGACTGATACAGTAAGTGTAATACTTATCATTATTTTAGTATCACTGAGATACTATTATAGTTGATCTTAATATTTCTTTTTTCTTTTCTTTTCTAATGTGTTGTGTTTTTTGTCTCTTGATCTCATATAGATTTCATTTTTAGTTTCAGTTTTAGTTTTCTTTAACTTTAATAACGCTGATAAGAACTTTATAACAAACTATTTAAAAGCTGTCAGTCAGTAAAGCGATGATGAATTCGTTTGAAGGAGAAGGCATTTGTGTCCTAAATAAAGCGCAGATCTGCAGTAATGCTCTGCCGATGGGCTCCTGGCTTCTGCTTGACGTTTAACGCTCCTTCAGTTAATCTGCGTCTCGACAGGATCTTTCTTTGGGTTTCTTGTTTCTCTTCTGAACGTCAGCGCATGAAACACATTTGTCGTGAAGGAACAGCCTCCTCTCAGGTCAGCGTTTCTGAAACCATTGGCTCTGGAGGAAGATTCAGTAACGTGAAGATGAATGAGGTCTGCTGTACACCATCTCAGACAGCATTTTGAGCATTTTGGGGGGTTTATAACCAACCTGAGAGATTTTAAACACCTGAGAGTATTTCAAATGGAATGCAGCGTGTGTTTTTATAGCAAACCATTGGAGAAATTTACCAGTGTTTACCTTCTAAACATTGCCAATTTTAAGTCAGTTGCAAGTAAAACATGTGAATATGATTTCATTGTTAAAGATTTGATGTTATGACAGATTTAATCAACACATAATACTTTAACTAAAGCCTGAGCATGCACTAACTACTATTTATGGTAACACTTCATTTTAAGGTGTCTTTGTTTCTCATGTTACATGTGCTAACCCTGACCGTATACTGGTAATAGTTAGTTACTATTACTCAGCACCTAAATATATAATTACACTGTAGCAAGGACACCTTAAAAACGTGTAACTATGTTATAAAATTGTGACCTTTAAAGTTGCATTAAAAATCTATATATATTTGAGTGATTGACAGAATTCAAATTAAATGGCTAAATTAGTATTCACTTTACACCTACAGTATGATGATTCACTTTTACAAATAACTTTACTTTACTTTACTTTTATATGAATAGAATAGAATAGAATAGAATAAAATAAGTGTTATTGTAATCTGAAGTCCTGTGGTATAATCCTGTCTGGTTCGTTGAACTGCTGTCATGTCTGTCAATAGGAATGGAGATATGAGATAAAAGACAAGTCGACATGTCTTAAATTATTACAGACATGTTTCTAATTTGCCCTCTCACCCTGTCCTGTGCTCTCAGGACCCCCGCAGACACACACACCTGCTGCTGAACACACACACACTCATGTAGTGTCTCCATGTTTTCTGGGGTCTCTCTCTTCATAGGTGTAATGGTGTTTCTACTGTACAGACTGTATGTGGTATTGTCCTACACTGACCCTACACCTAAACCTATCCCTTACAGGAAACACAACACACTTTTAGATTCTCAAAGCACTTCATTCTGTGTGATTTATAAGCATGTTTCCTCATTAAGACCTAACAAATGTTCCCACAAGGTCAACATTTACTGCTATTCCTATCTTTGTGGAGACAATTGGTCCCCGTAACATGATAAATACCAGGTGCACACACACACACACACACACAGACTGGATTTTCTTATTCAATTTGTAAATTTAGCAATCAATAAAACATAGTATCAGTATTATTACTATTATTGTTGTTGTTGTCTAAACAATACAATCTTGAAATAAACTATTAATACGTATTATTAAATGGATTTGTGTGTTTTTGTCATGAAGTCACTATTTCTCACTGAAATAAAATCTAAAGATTCTGTCCTGTTTGAAGCAGTAATTACACTGAAAGGCATACATGTGACATTAACTTTGGCTTTATTTTGCTTGCTCTTGTTGAGAAATAAGCAGTGGTTTTGGTGCTGTCTAACAGCAGGCTGTGTGATGGAGAAGAGTCCTGCACACGTGTGCCGGGGATTGTGGGATGGCTCCCTCGGGCCGCCAGACCACACATGAGAGAGCATGAACTCAGAGCTGGCTCCACAACACACACACACACACAGAGAGAAAGGAATGAAGGAAAGCCTCCCTCAAAGGCAGCGTCGCAGGAAGTGCAGGAGCAGTTTCCTGTCCAGCCTCTGGGTAGGTGTTCATCTGTTGACTTGTGGAGGTTTGAAAATAGTTTGCATGTATATGAAGCTCAACACTCATCAGCTCTGATTTATTTATTTATAACAAATAAAATGGCAACCATTATCATTCAAACATTTTCAATTATGGTCACTATTAACATTTATCTTTGACTCTTTAACTACATATTGTTAAGAATCCTATTATATGATGTTTTGTGTATTTTGTTCATGGTGAAAGTAACTTAAAGGGGTTGATGTAGATCATATTTGAGTTATTGTTAAAGTAGATAAAGATGCTGAGTGTTCATATAACCGGTCCACTAGAGGGCTTCGACAGATGTGTTCATGATTATTATCTCTGCAGGACGAGACATAATAAATAATTTTCAATAAAATGTGCAACTGATAGAATATTACTATTAATTTTATTCTTTGTTTAATTAATTTAGAAAATTCAACATTAAACCGCAAGGAAACTTGAACAGAAATGTTGAATTGCTGGACAATATATAACACTGATTCATGTTAGCTTAAAATACAATTAAATTAAATGTTATTCATTTAATTATTTAAAATATTAATTAAAACTAAAAAACATTTTGTATTGAAAATATATTCAATACACTTAGTTTCAATTTTTATGCACCAAGATATATTTTAAACTAGCCAAGATTTAGGCCAAATTCAAATGTGAATGGAATAGCCTTTTAAGTACTTTTTATAGTAAATGAGTAGTTCTTTATCCTGCTACTAACCAAAAATTATTTAATCACAGCAATCGTTCCATGTTTGCCTATGAGCTCCTGTAAACAGTATGAAGTCAGACAGTGGTGTAATTGCGTTCGGGTGTTTAATAAGCTCAGTAATGTTCAGAGGAGAGCGAGAGGAGCTGCTGAAACCTGAGTCTCTGCCCTGCACTCCTGATGCTCTCTCTGGGACTCTCGGCTTGGCCCCAACTTAATTGTGTCCCGATATAAACAACAGGGTTAGTGTGAGATCACAGCAGCAGCTGGGAATCAGACACGACCAAGACTCAAGTGAAACACTCACAGAATATGAACGATATCAGACTCATGATGAGCCTTGTGTGACAGCAAGCTCATTCCATTATATACAGCAATGCTGCAGAGGAAACCTTAGGCTAATACTAGCATAAAGCCCTAACCCTACAGAAATTAACATCTAAAAATCTAAGTGAACCAGTTTTTTTAAGTCTAAAATAGGCAACACTTTATTATATATGTTACATGTACTTACTATAGCAATAACAGTAGATTATATATAATTATATTCCATGACCTTAAACTAAACCCTAATCCTAACCTTAAGCATGCCGATGTGCAATAAGTACAGTGTAAAATAAAGTGTAACCCAAAAGTAGCATTTTATAGTCATCAATCTTTTTTTTTTTTTTTTCATCAATTTTGTGCATAAAGGTTTTATGTTACATCTAATGTTGTTAAATGAATGTTTGTTGCATTATTTCTGTTTCATGATGGTGTTTGGTGTTTGTGTGAATGACTCTGAGCTCCTTCTATATATGTTCATATTTAAAAGCCGCTTGTGATGGGCTTTGGTTCATCATGTGATTTTCTCATAACTGCCTGCTTTCGGTGGTTTTTATTAGCGTTTTGCAAAGACAAAGGTATAAAACAGATTGGTATGTTAACATTGTATCAGTTAATCAAATTATGGTATAAAATAATGGTTCCGGTTCTTGATTCTGATTGGTTGAGCCGTGTTCGAAGCTGTTGTAAAATACTCTACAAACTTACACCTTTGTTTATGTCTGTGTGTTGCTCGGCAACCAGTGTTATCCAATCCCAACCATTTCTGAGGAGCTACATTTGTTTGGTGGAATAATAATATTTTTATCATTACACTTTATTTGCTCTGTTTTATTTTGTGAAACCTTACTATATATTCAAAATAAGTATTTTATATAAGCAATAAGCCCCGTGAAGCCGTGGTTTACAGCAAATGTTTAACAACTAAGAGGCATTTACAACATCCCATAGCTGTTGTAAATTCACTGTAAACCACGCCTTCACATGGCTTATTGCTTTATTTTATAAATAACAAATAAAAATCTGTCAAGTCTAATGTTGTCTAATCTAAATGTCGCTATCTCATTTTTTATATAAAATTCTGGCAACGACAGCAGCTATTATTATTACCATTATTATTACTACTACTGTAAGTTAATTTTTTTACATTTATTTATTCATTTTTACGGTGTGTTATTCTGTTATTACACTGACACTGAGTGGAGCAGGACGTCACGCTCAGATTGAGATGGGGCCGTGAAGGAGGCCGGCAGACGTCTCTCACAGACACTCGCTCTGATCGATTCGTTCCAGCAGCCGGAGGATTTCATTTCATGAACACCAACTAACAGACACCAAGGCTACTGACAGGCACTGAGAGTCTCACAGAGAAGAAAAGTCAAGAAAAAAGATTCTCTAAACTCACTTGAACAGCATCATTGAGCTCGATCTCACAGTAAAACATTCATTGAACATCACTGTATTGCACATATTGTAACACATATTGTAACAGTTTGTCTTGGTTACGTATTGTAACCCTCGTTCCCTGAAAAAGGGATGTTGTCCCTATGGCGACGGGACGTGACGTCTCCGTTCCCTTCTTCAGGGAACGAGGGTTGCAATACGTAACCGAGACATTCCCTTTCAGTCGGTCACTATGACGTCACGTCGGTGACCGACGAATAGGGATCCCTACTAAAGCCCCATAGAGACTGTCCCTTCCAGCCCCATGTGAGAGTCAACAACCCCTGTGTTTGGTCTGTAGGAAGGTAGACTCTGCACATGGACCAGTGCTGCACTATAAGTAACTGGACACTGGGACGACCGATAGGACGTGCGGAAAGTCATTTCTCTCGGAAGAGTAAGACAGATCTCACATATATCATGAATGGATTCAATGCATATGGATATAGGAAGAGAATGTACTCTCAGAACTGGGGAGGGTAATTTATCTATGCCACCAGAAGCTCTGGGTTACACTCAGGGGCTCCCTAGCCCTCTAGCAGTTCTCTAGGATACATCGCCTAAAGGGCCTGGTGTCAGATGCTCCGCAACATCCCACTGCCGAGGGGATCGGAGGACTCACAGTTTCTACTTATAAGGATAACTGGAGAAGGATATCAAGCCGACCGAACAGGTCCTAGCTCTTCAGCTCTGTTAGATGTGAGAATACGGGAAGAAACCGGTTCCACATGAAGGCTATACAAATCTAGCGAACATGTTAGGGGCCGTAAGTACTCTTTTAGATTTGCTCTTTTGTGAAAGGCTGAAGCAAATAGGGAAGATGGCCGCTCGGTAAACAAATGCTGATAGTGCAATGCAAAATGTCTACCGCCACTCAACTGGAACCACCATCGCTGCAACGCCGTAACACCAGCCTTTCCTCCGTCGATCGCAGAGTATAATGGCGTACAGAACGTTCGCATGAACTGCTCGGCTCTGAAGTGAAGACCTAATGAACGCTAGATCTGCTGACCTACTTATACTCGCAAGGCGATTGGGTTCAGCTGATCATAATCAGCGTGTGCCAATGAAAATCATTGGCGTATTTGAATACACGCAGAGTTTGTTTGGCATCTCGAAGCGAGATTCCTATTCGTCGGTCACCGACGTGACGTCATAGTGACCGACTGATAGGGGAACTAGCTGTTATTAAAAAGATACATTAATTGAGCATGCCCTAAATGACAAATTATCTGGATGGTATTTTACATACATTACTTACTTATAATGGAGAAACAAATGAAGGGCTGAGAGGTTAACATTTCCAAAACAATAACTCCACAATAAGGCTCACCCTAACGTACATATCAATATATATTTCATATGATTAAGCTTTCACTTGCGAAGTCCTGATTCAGTTATAAATAAAACTAATCCAAATTACAGTAATTTACAGTACATATTACACATTTGCTGTAATATAGACTACTTTTGTAATGCTTTTATTGAGATATTATTTGTATAATGGGTGGTAAACAATTTACTATATAATTATATATCATTACTACATAGTCCATCCATGAGCATCCTGTCCAACACATTATGTGGATACTTACGGTGGTTTGATGCCAATAAACTGGAGTGAGCATCTCTGTCATATCTCTGCATCTCTCTCTGCTGCTGTCTGAAATTAAGCCAAAAGTGGGAATAACAAGTGAAGGAAATCATTAATTCTGTGAAAGCATATTTTACATTTTCATATTATGATTGACAACACAGTAGTCTATATACCAGCATGTAAGATATATATTCCTCTGATGGCAAAGCTGAATTTTCAGTAGGTAGGAGACTAGTTTTCAAGGAAACGGAGAACAGAATTTACTTCAAGTAAAACATTTTTGTTTACTTCAAGTAAAACATTTCCTGTCAGTTTACGAACTTTATGTCACTGTCAATTCATTGCATGCTTTTCGTATAAAGTTATTCTTTGAAAAAAATAAAATAAATGCCATAGCAACACAGCACAAACCTGTGTTTTCGTCTTTCTGCTTTATCTTGTAGTTCTTCGTCCTCAGGGATGAAAGGGTCATCTAGTCGAGCAGATCCATTGGGCTTTGCATCAAAACGTTTCATAGCTAGATGCTTTTCATGGACCACAATCTCAAACAACTCTCTGTAATTCTCACAGCAGAAGTCCTGAAGTCAAAGTAGACAATAATAAAACTGAAGTACTGAAGCAGTAAGAGTTAAGTGTCGACAGCATCCTTTCTCAAGAGACGAACCTCTTGTGCTTCTACATAAACTGTAGAGGCAGCCAAGCTCTCAAACCACAGAACTGACAGCATATTGGAGAGTCCAGTTGCTGCAGGGGCTAAGTAAAACAAGTTATTTATATAAAAAAATAAAATAAAAATGTTATATATTTTAGACTTTTACCACAGCAGTGATCAAATTGCTGAATCATGAACGGCTACCTGAGGATTGTATATCCTTTCATGGGACTCTCTTTTGTATCTTAAAAGTCCTGGAAGCCCATGACAGAGGTCTGGTGAGGAATCCAACGACTGGAAATACTCTAGCTCCATCTGCTGGACAGTACAAGTTTTCTTGTGTATGTATATTATGCAGTGTGTAAAAAAATATAATAAAGGTTAAAAAGTACAAGATTCCACAATGTAAAAAGTATTTTAAAATATCACAAACTCTTCTTACACAGTCAATATAATTCAGGAGTGTTCCAATCTCTGAAAAACAACTTTAATATGTATTTCTTATCCCTGTTATTGTGTTTTCTGTCATTGTGATACACATCAAGCAGGATTATTTTCATTTTAGTTAGATGCTCTAAGATGAAAATATCATAAAATATCTTTGTTAAAAAACACACAATTATAATGTTTCTCCCAAACTCTAAATTCTAAGTTCTGCAAAAGATGATAAACCGATACGCTCACCTTGCTGAAAAGTTCTCTTCTGATTTTCCATATCACACAGGTATTCCTGGATGTTCACTATTCCAGTGGTCCGAATTATATTTTACCTACAGTTTATTATACATTGCACTTTTTTCTCATTGAATAGAGAAAATGATTATATGAAATATGGCATATTTATCATTCCTCTTTCACGTTTTATCTCCTGTATAATGATCCTGAATGAATGATCCTGATGAAACCTGAGGTGAGTAATATTAAGACTGGATTGTTCCACAGCAGTGCATTGAAGGTATGTACCCAGTGCAGTGTTGATGGTCTCCATGGATATTTGAGAGCTGTCCAGTCTGTAACATCAAACCCTGTGGGAGAGGGTATAGTGTACAGGCATACCTGAGTGTCAAAACAGAAGCACAAACTTGCGCTTGGCTTAAATCTTTACACAGCTATGTTTGTAAATAATTCACCAAATGTTTTATTTTCTCTCACTATATGTTGTTATTTGATTGGGTTGTATGTACTGCTATAATTCCTCGATTAAATGTCCATCACAGAATTTTAAGTTGAACACGTAATTCAAGATGCTGTAAAAATTGTGTGTGTGTGTGTGTGTGTGTGTGTGTGTGTGTGTGTGTGTGTGTGTGTAAGTGTTTGTGTGTACCAAAAAGTAGTAAGTACTCATGATTAATTACATTACATTTTAAAACGCTTCTACATAACGTTTTTATAGATTAAATTACTACATATTTTGTCACGTATATTTTCCCTTAAATTTTCCTTTCTAAAATTGCTGCTTTTATACAAACCTTCATAAAAAGATACTGTTGGTTGGTAGGCTACTTTTATATAAGACAACTACCTGGACAGCTGTGCTGAATTAATGTTCAGTGCTTGTCCTGTGGCGACAATTGAATTTACTACTCTTTACTCATTTTGTTGCTTAGGCTTTGGTGTGATATGGCTATTGTTTTACACACTATTCTTTGAAACATTGTAGGCAGTATGCACTGTGTACTTGGCAGTAAGCAGTTTGAAAGCATGCCATTTCAAACACAGATTAGGACCTGACCAGACAATGAATCTCGCGTAATAATTAAACGGAACAGGTGACGCGTTAATTCGTTGAACGTGCGAGTGTTTAAATTGATCACGCGCTATACTTATTAAACGCGTCACTTCTTTCACGAGCTTCATGTGCTGCAATGGCGGCTTGGAAAATACGGGGACGGTTATTTGTATTAGGTTTTTTGACGTGCATTACTTTAGGACACTGTGGAAGTTTTTTACCGTTTTCTGGAGCGGAAAACAGGAATGATGGTAGCCGCGAACAGACTTCAGAACAATTTGCCTCAAACCAAGAGGGATATTTTGTTCTCTTGTCTAATACTGACTATCCCAGTGACGATCCCGGAGTTTCAGGTATGTGCTTGGAGTAATATCAATGTTTATTTTTCGAACGTAGGAGAATTATTCTTTCATCTTTTTTTTCTTTCTTCTTTTAAATTTTAGGTCTGCTAAAGAAAACGTCCATAACAGGGAAATTACCCACTTTCTCTGAAGCAGCCTGGAATGCAATGTCTCCGAAGTTAAGGTGTGGCAAAGATTTCATGAATCTACAACTCAGTGGTCCAGAAGTGACAAATGTTGAGCTTTGTCGAGGTAGTCTATCAATTCATTATCCACTTGTTTTCTAAAGATTTTGTTGTGTACACTGTCTTTTGAGTTATACTAACTTGCTAATCAACACTAAATAAGATTTCAATATGTTTTCTAATGGTCCTCATACCATTCTCACAGGTAATGGGGTGCCTGTGCCCCTCACTCAATTGCCACCTAACTGTGGATACACCACACCCACTTACAGAGGTCTTGTCTATGCTACTCCCTACGATGGATGTGGTGTTGCACAACAGGTATTGCTTTCTCCATTCTATCTAGTGTGATTACAATCATGTAGATCAACTTGGATGTTCATGCTGTCTTTCAGGGAGGGTATTATGTGATGCAGATACAGTGGCAGGGAAACTCTGCTGTCATTTTTTGTCCTATGACCTCTACCACTGCAAATGAAACCTTCCTGGGACCTCCTCCTGAATATCTTGGCTACCCTTATGGTGACCTAAAACCTGTTCCATCCTCTGGCTCTGACCCTGGATCAGCTGGCCAAGCACCAGATGGAAAGCCTCAAGGTCCAAATTGGCCTTATTATCTTGGCTTCCCTTATGGTGACCTGAAACCCACACCGTCTTCTGGCTCTGACCCTGGATCAGCTGGCCAAGCACCAGATGGAAAGCCTCAACGTCCAAATTGGCCTTATTATAATCTTGGTTTCCCTTATGGTGACCTGAAACCCACACCGTCTTCTGGCTCTGACCCTGGATCAGCTGGCCAAGCACCAGATGGAAA
>JAUCMU010000027.1:4389598-4407723 GCA_032275025.1 Enteromius treurensis | reverse complement strand
CCCTGCCGGCGCTTCACTGAATGACAAGTGCTGTCTGCCGGCCGGCGTTCCATGTGCTTTTATGCTTCCTGGCCGGTAACGTCACTCGCCGATGACGTCCCAATTCACGATTGGCTGTTTTCACATACGATTCAGAGCGGTCACGCTGGAGGGCGTTTCCATAGCGTTTTGACGCAGCTTCTCGTTCCTTCAAGGAACTAGGGTTATATACATAACCTAGAGATGTTTCCCCCCGCTTGAATTACTGTAATATAACAAGAACTCATCCATGTCTTCTTTCAGAGATTGTGATCATAGAAGCATAAATCAAATTTTGATATCGATTGGCGTATTGCTGTCACATTTTGATATTTATCATGGCGCAGAATAACCATTGCTTCATCAGATCCATAGAAATGTGTTTTACATTTGACGTACAGTGGCCAGTGACATACTGTATGTGAGTTCATCTTTTTTAGATTGTTGTGGGCGAGATGGTGCAAACATGTGGTCAAACACATCCATCAAGTGTATGTTTACATAAAAAAACAATGCAAAAGTAGCGCAGTGAAATGGAAAAATGGCCCTTTAAATTTTGATAAAGATTTGACTAAGTATGGATACATGCAATATAATGCAATCCAAACAAACTACAACTGCCATCTTGGCATTGTCAGTTGTACCACTTTCATGCATTTACAAGACCTCTCCTGTTGCCTCATGGGAAAGAGAATTGTCCATTGAATGCACAATTCAGAATCTCAGTGAAAGTATTAGGTCATCTGGGTGTTATTTGCCTAGAGTATTATGAAAACTGCAAATCTTATCGAGGTCTTTTTGTGCACGATTTTTGCAAGATCAATTCTTTTAAAAGATGCTGCCTTATTAGAGTGGGTGGTTTGTGAATGCATCTCTGACGGTGATGCTCTTTTTGTGTGTGTGTACCAGTGTATCCACCGGGACGTCAAACCGGAGAACATTCTTCTCACCAAAACCGGTGTGATCAAACTATGTGATTTTGGCTTTGCTCGTATCCTCAGTAAGTGTCTTTGCCCCGTTCACTCACTCTCTAGCCATTTATGTGCATTTAGCATCTTCACTTCATTAATGACTTATTTATACTTCCTACCTATATCAGCTGTCATGCGTCCTGAGCTCACTTTCAGGGGAGCGTGAAGCCTCACAGGTGCAGTCAGCCAGTCAGGATCTACTTACATGCATCATCCTTGGGTTTCAGCGTATTGTTACTATAGGCTAACACAAGGCCTATCCATCAGCATGTTGTAATCCTGCCTGTATGATGTACATGTAATTCTGAATCTATAGTATGTCTGGTTAGCTACTTATCCATGTTCTGGGGACACGTTTGTGTCCAGAAATCAGAAAACCTTCTTTTGATGATGTCCTCATTTGTTAATAGGTATAACATAAACAACGTTTTAAAAATGCAGACAGACTCCTGTTAAGAGTTGCATATAAAAATAAAAAGTTCATGGAAGCCCTCATTTAGTAAAATAGTGTTTTTGTGTGCTTGAAACAGCAGGTCCAGGTGATGATTATACTGATTATGTGGCAACACGATGGTACCGGGCCCCAGAGCTCTTGGTTGGAGATACTCAGTACGGTCCTCCAGTGGACATTTGGGCCCTCGGTTGTGTCTTTGCTGAGCTGCTTTCTGGAAATCCTCTTTGGCCGGGACGTTCTGACGTGGATCAGCTGCACCTGATTCGACAAACACTGGGTATCAAAAGTGAAAGAAAAGAAGAAGTTGGAATTTTGAAGGTTTCTATAAAAAAGGGTGCAAAAGTCTGGGACCGCTTAAAATGTGGAATTTACGATCCAATTGAAACGTGGAAATGATCAAAATAAATATTTAAAGCAAAGATATTTACAAACATTTTAATAATAATAAGAAACATTTTTTTTTCATATGTTTTCATCTTATTAGTTTAAGCCCATTTCAGAAAACATCTAATCATTTTCTAATTTATTATCAGAATATCAAGTTTATATAAAAAACTTTTTTGAAAAAAGTCACAATTAATAAAAAGTTACAATTACTATTCAGTGGCTGAAACAAGCTTTCGTAGTTAGCAGTTCAGTCACTACAAAGTCATTTTGCCATTTGACTGTGATAATGTTATTGTAAAGATTTAATCATAATTTTTAATGAAATGGAAGATACTTATGGTTCACTGAACTTGCACCACTTTAAGAGCGTATTTCATTTCAGTTGTATGACTTAAGTTTAGTCTAAATCTTATTAAAGAATTAGCACAAACAAACAGTTATACACTCTTGACCTCTGAACTTTGACCCTGATAGGTGACTTGATTCCACGACATCAGCAGGTGTTCCACTCTAATGTGTTCTTCAGTGGAGTCAGTATCCCTGAGCCTGATACCATGGTAGCACAAATTCTCACAAACATACACACCTACTTGTAAAAAAAAAGTGTGCAATGTAACTAAATTTTGATTGTTGTAGGAGCCACTAGAGAAGAGGTTCCATGGTGTTTCTCCTCACGCTATTACTGTGATGAAGGTGAGACGTCAATACAGGCGTATTATTTATGATGGAAAAATGGGTGCCCTTCGCAATATTTTGTTGTTGAATCCTGACTCAAATATAACGGGGGGAAAAAAACATCCCCTAGAGGGGTCAAAATATTACTTTGATAAAATAAAAAATTAAATAGATAAATTGTAATTAAATTATATTGTATATAAATTGCAATGGTAGCTACAGACAGTCAGAGACTTCAGACAAAAGAAAATAGTTTTAATACACCATAATCCAAGGTTAATATGTAAAGGTTATGATTGTTGATGGAATTATAGAAGATGTAGTATTTCCTTTGCAAAAAGGTGGCCAAAAATTAAATGTTTGGTTATTAAACAAATATTAAATAAGGATGTTTATGCAAATTAGACAAACAGCCCCAGGATATACGATTTAAAAAAACTGACTTGCACATCTTCATCCAAGGGGGCCTTTACACAAGGGCAGGTGTTTTCAGACTTCAGTTAAATATATGGTTGATCAAAGCTTGAGTAAATACAGCTGTACTCTCCTTTATAATTAGAAAACTAAAAACCTGGAGCATGTGAATAACTCAGTTTAAAACTGCGGTTCTCAACATTTGAAGAGGATCAAAACCTTGTTATTTGTAACACAGGGGACGGGGACGTGCAGATCCATTTGCAGTATTTTATTAGAATAGTTGTACAGGAGGAGTCAGAAGGGGTTGAGACAATATCAGAGATGATCAAAAGTAGGAGTCTAAGGTCAAAGGCAGGCAGAAAACAATCACAAAAGGTAAACAGTCCAAGGTCAAAAGCAACAGAGAATCAATCGGAATAAAATGCTCAGAAACGTTAGCAGTAGCAAAACTAGATTTTGTCACTTGTCTTCATAGAGCGCTGCTATAAATACAGAGACTATGACTATGTGGGTGTGGTTGATTGTGAGCAGGTATGTGAGTGCAAATTTGACACAGGTGTGAGTACGTGGTGCATGATGGGGATTTGAGTCCTTTGCTGCGTCTGAAATCGCATACTGCTTAAGTAGGTACTACGTTTAAAATTGAATGTACTACCAGACCATTACACAGTACGTCCTATATAGTATGGATGTGGGTAGTATGAATGGAATTCGGATGTACTACATCCGCCATATTGATGCTGTCACGTGTCATGCGTCGTCACAACAGCGCGAAAATGTAAACTTTCAATAAGTCATCCATTTATTTAGATTGAATTTTAAACAAGTGTAATTTAATCACAATAAACAATATTTTTTCCTGAAATGAGCCGCATCTCAACTTTCCGCCGTTTTTAGAATATGACTCCTCCTCTCCCGGGGCCTCATGGAATAGGAAAGTGTTCATGGTAAGCCTACTATAGAATTCGGGCGGAAGCAGTAGGTCATCCGGGTACTTCTTGCCTACTGAATTTCGAATGCTATGAATTCGGACATACTACTTTCCTCGCATGCTGTTTTTCGAGTACTATATAGTAGGGAAGTAAGTGATTTCGGACGCAGCACTTGACAATATGAGGCAAATGGTGGTGTGAAGGTGTGGTGACTGATGGGTGATGTAGTCCAGATAACGGAGGTGATAGGATGAGCGCTCACAGACAAGATCATAACATTATTGACTTAAGAAAACTGATTAACGTTTTTAATCCACTTAAAATGTTGACTGCTGTATAGTAGATGGACAGTTGAAAATTCTTTCATTAATTACTCACCTTCATTTTATTCCAAACCCATAATGTAACCCATAATGTATATATATATATATATATATATATTAATATAAAAATAAATTGTATTTTTTATGAATATCTTTATAAAAATAAATTGCTAAATAAAATGCTAAAAGTGTTTAAATGTAGAAGATATAAAAAAGGCTACAATGCGTTGTTTTTATTTGAAGGCTGGATTTGTAGTATTACAGGTGGATGTCCTAAACAAGGTTTGAAAAAATATATGTGTTTGTTTGTGTTTCTTTATAGTCCTGCCTAGTAATGGATCCATCTGGCCGGTTGTCATGTGAAGAGCTTTTAGAGCTGCCATACTTCCAGGAGGATGGGGGAACGGGCTGGGGCAGAGAAACTGATCGTCCCCCAAGACGCTTTGAGAAAGGCACGAGACGCAGAGCTCCCGCGGTATGGAACTACACTAAAGAAAATGAATGTTAATAGCAAGAAATGGCAAAGAGTTGTTCCACCAGGAGGGAACAGTTAGCAGTTGTGAAGAGTTGTGTTGCATGTTCTGAAAGAAAGGGCCTGATTTTTGTAATATTGTATAAAGAAAATCTGCTGAACAGGCCGGTTTTAGCAATTTGGTCTAAGAAAGTCAGCCAATCATCCATCACAACTCTTGAAGGAGTTATGATTGATGAGCCATTGTGAAATTATCATGAAGTGATGGGAACCACAAGCAGTTCTGTCTTAGCTAGACTGAGTTGAAGGTGATGGTCATTTGTCCAGCAAGACATGCTGAGATGTGAGCAGTTATTGTCGGATCATCAGGATGAAATGAGAGGTGTCATCAGCATAGCAGTGATATAACTATAGATAGATAAGAGAAGTGGTCCTAGAACTGAGCCCTGAGGCACCCCAGTAGCTAGACGTTGTGAATTGGATACCTCACCTCTCAAAGATACCTTGAAGGACCTATTTGAGAGGTAAGACTTTCTCAATAGTGTTGCCAGGAGGATCTGGTGGTTGACCATATCAAAAGTGGACAGATCCAGTAAGATAAGAAAGGAAGACTTGGAAGCCACTGAGAGCAAGACAGTTTTAGTCGAATGTTCAGTTCTGAAGCCAGATTGGTTGCTGCTGAGGAGGTTGTTCTGTGTGAGAACTTGGTCAAACACAACTCGTTCAAGTGTTTTTTGCAATGAAAGGTAGAATGGAAAACAGTCTATAGTTCCCTAAAAGAGATGCACGAAATAGGGAAACATTTACTGACGTTACATATAGTAAAAAAAAAAAACAGTCACCATTTAATAAACTGAATATTAAGATTTTAGAATTGCAGCAGAGAAACTGAATTTGAAATTGGGTTTTTAACCTTATTATCAGGGGTGCACACCAAAAGCATAAATCCAGGCTATCCGCTGCCATTTTCAAAGCACAATGCAAAACTCTTGGTACGTTCCAAATGGGATATAAATCTCCTTCCTTTAGTTCTGAGTTGTCGGTTATTGTTGAATGTTACTCTTATGTGTGGATGTAATGAATGTCTCTACTTCTTCGTTGTGCACTACTCTTCCCTACCCCATGCAGAAGTGTGACAATCATTATAACTATTATTTATTATTTTATAGTTATATTTCATAAGGTAATCTTAAGAGAACCAGGATTAAAAAATGATGTGCCCCCCTGCGTAATATACATGTTTCCCACTTAACTTATTAACTGAGCAAAATTTTGTTTTCCAGCCTCAATACTTTCCCCAGCTGACCAATAGTAACATCTCACCAGCACCTGAAATAAAGAATAAAAACCGACACAAACGTGACCATCATCTACCCAACATCTGACCTTGGGACTGGTGCAAACGTGGTTGCTAGAGAAAACATGTTTTCTGTGAAACAAGTCGATGCATTTATTGAAAGCAAAAGAGGATAACAGAAATGCTTTTAGACAGACGTACTGACACTGTAATATCAGTAATATTACTGAAGTATAGCTATTTTAACACTTAATATATTTAAACTTTTAGATTGTCCTGGAATCTGATAGTCTGCATATACAGTGGCCGGAAAGAGTATTTTGACACTGAAACCACACAAAAGTTATATATCATATACACATTTATAAACTGAATAGAGTGCAATGTTATAAGTTTATTATAATTTAGTGACAAAATAATCTACTTTATATCTGCTGAGCAGTGTGGTACCTTTTCAGAATTTTTTTTTTTGACAGTTGTTTAAATGCCACTAAACAAAGGCTCAGAAAAGATCTACCATCCTTTGTTTGCAGATTCCAGATTATGTGATCTACTGCAGTGACATTCAGATGTTACGTGTGATTTGAGTGTCTAAATCTCTTTTTGCGGCCACTGCATGCAGGCAAGTGTTGGAAGGTAAAATTGGGCACACATAAGATAAACTTGACAGTCTGAATGAATAATTGTCAGTGTGCTTTAATGTAAGATAATATAAGTTCTGTGTGCCATTAAGAAAAGAATATATCTGCACTGTTTTAGTGTTTTGGATAAATAAAAGTTTTTTGTTTGTTTGTTTTTCTTGTCAATTTCCTGTTGATTTTCCTCAAAAATGAAAATGTCCTCATCAAACTGTGAAAGAGGGAAGACAACATTTATTATGTCTTTAGTTGTTGTGTCATTGCATCATTAGCACATCCCATCAATTGTTCATGTATATTTCTTTACTATGCTTAAACATTTCAAACATTTTCAAAAATCACTAACTGAATTTTGAGAAGCAAAAGTAAATATGGACTAAGGATACATTCAACGTGGGTTAATTTGTAGCAGTGGTTGTGTGAAAATCCAACATTCAGTCTGTTAAGAGATCTTAAGAAAAGATTGAGTCGGGGCAAAGTAGTAAAACAAACTTGTAGCCAATCAGCAGTAAGGGCTATGTCTACTCATGAAGCCAACTTCGAGGAAAGAGCGTTCAGTGCACAGGATGGATGTTAGCTGAGCCGAGCGACAGAAGACAAAACCCTTTTGGGTAGGAGAGTGTTCATAATGGTGATTTCAAATATCAACACTGGTTACCAGAAAATTCTTACCCTACCTTTAATACATTAAAGTGATTCATTTGAGCTACATGTTTGTCTTGCGTGATGATTTTGGTACCGCTTACAATGATAAAATAAGAACTTTAAGTACTATTCTCAGATGCTTATCTTAAAGTATCATACATTTCAAAATAGAGTTAAAAATATTATAAGGAGGGCAAATCGTTTATGCATAAAGGGATACAATGCAAGGCTGTTTCAGGTCCTTCAGTGGGTCAGCTATGCGTACAGGTTTCCAGTCATTGATATTCAGGATGAGACAGTGATCCGTAGCCCTCCTGACACTTGGCTTGACTGATCGTCTCCAGCTCTTTTATCAGATTACCGGCTTGAGTGCCGTACAGTATGGTCCACTGTGTACTTGCACTACGCTGACCTAAACTCATCAGAGGCATTTCTACAGCTTCATTAGAACTACAAAGTCTATGTGATATCAGGAGTTCATCAGTATATATGACAATGCTTTTCCTAATGCCTTATGATGGGGTGCACAACCATTTACCTTCATTTCATGTAAACAAAGCATGTTCACGTTACCATGCACGACACGCACTGTCTTCAACAAGTGGAAGCAAGCACATGCGTCATAATACTGGTGTCAGGCAAATACCCACTCAATGAGGGAGACATGCTGAACACTAGACAAACAGCAAGGAAAAGGGGAACCGGCCTAAAGATCATCTGATCTTCAACCTAACAGGTCAAGTCATTAGAATAAAGACCAAAGCTTTGTTCCATCTCTGTTCCAAGTTTGAAATGCTTGTACAAAAGTGACAGATAAACAAAATGTTATCACGGTAAAGCTACATTTAAGCCCACCCCATCTGTTTCTAATCCATCTATAGAAATCAATTTTAGGTTTGTGGAAAGGGAAATTTACTTGAGCAGATGTCATCATAAATAAAGTCAAATTTGACTTATCCTGAGAAAAAGAAGCTCTTGATCAATTGTGTAGAAACCTGGAGGCTTGTCAGCAATTAGACAATACTATCTATAATCAACTCTACCATCAGATCCAACCAGCCAGTTCCAAAGGGAGATCGAGACATTTCTTTAGGAAGCACATGCTTTTTAAATGATTTCTGATAAAGATGCAATATTTGTTGAAACATTCCCTAGACTAGGCCAGTCTTTTATATTCTTCTGTAAGGTACATAAGAGCTTGGCCAATCCACCGCAGTCACGGAAAAGAAAAAAAAAAATAAAATTCAATATGAAAGTCAACATTATCTACAGATTGAGGGCACAGCTGGGGGCCACGACTGTTCATGAACGAATGAATGAGGCATTTGTATAGCGCTTTATGGTGTATTGCCAGGACACCCGGGTCACACCCCTACTCTTTACACAAAATGGCATGCATGGGATTTTTATTGACCACAGAGATACGGTGTTTGTTGACAGTATACGGTCTCCATCACTGTTCTAAGGCAGTGGTCCCCCACTCCAGTCCTCCAGTGCTGCACTCTGTAACTTATTCATTTCAATCCCTTGTGCTTCGTGAGCACAGAACTCTACATTTGAACAGTTAATAGCGAATGGCGGAAGACGCAAGTCACGGGAGAAGAATGTTCTCTTTGTTTTCTTTACGCAAAAAAAAAAAGTATTCTCATAACGTTGCAAAACTGAAGTTGATCCACTGATGTCACATGGACTTTTTTACTGGTGTTTTTACCATATTTCTGAATCTGGGATCTTTTCAGTTGTATTGCTGTCTATGGAGAGTCAGATAGCTCACTGATAAAATCTTAATTTGTGTTCTGAAGATGAACGAAGGTCTTCAGGGTTTGGAATGACATGAGGGTGAGTAATTAATGACATAATTTTCATTTTTGAGTGCACCTTGGAGTTCTTGGAGTGGAAACCACGGCACTCCAACTTTTAAAAAAATTAGTTCCTTGCTTGATTTACAATCACTCCGTGCTCCATTCACATACTCTGATTGTGAGTAACTGCTGCTGTCATGACAGATCTATTTCAGATCCAGACGCTATCAAAATAATCTGGCTGGACAGATATTATTGCTGGCAGGCCAGTTTTGGCCCACGGGTCACCTTTTGGCGACCACTGATTTAATAATAAGTAGGAATTTTACAAAAGGCACTAGTACCTAAAGAATAAACACTAGTAGCTAATGAATACATATTAGTACTTAACGGATAAGATATACTGAAAGTATCCAAAAAATAATAATACTATGGAAGTCAATGGTGACCCAAAACAGCCTGGTTACAATCTTTCTTCAAAATAAATTTTCTGTTTTTAGCAGAACAAAGAAAATCATGCAGATTTGGAACAGAGTAAATGACCAAACAGTGGATGGTCCCACCTGATTTTAAGCTAGTCCCAGACTAAAATGTGTCTTTGTTCTTTGTCAAGATTCACACCTGTAATTTTTTCTTCTTTAATCACCATGCACCCTGCACTTTCTGCACAATTCAATTTACTGTATATATATATATATATATATATATATATATATAAATAAAAATGTTTGGCTAGACTCCTTTAGCCTGTATTGGATTCAGTGTGCTGTTAGCCGAATACATGGACACACACACAGAGCCAGTTCTGAGAGAAATAAAACAATTCACAAGCACATATTGAACTATGATTCTTGTACTGAACGGTTCAATATTATCTTGATAACTGTGACATCGCTAATGAGCACTGATAATTAACATTTACAAATTAGCCTACATTAATTATGTTAATGTATAAATACAAACTACTTCACAGTCAAACAGGGCGGCTGAACTGGAGTTTTGGTTATATACCTCATAACTTCATCCTATGTATAGGCCAGGCTGAATTCATAAATCATACCTCAGGTACGTCCTCTAGTGGTCAAAACAAATCACACTTTCATGTTTTTCCTTGCCACATTAGGTAATTTTATAATTCATTTATTTTGTGTTTGGGAAATGTGCTGAAAATACAATGCACTGAAGATACATTTAAACCAGCCCTAGCCTTAGATATGCATATTTAAATGATGCAGTAGTTTCAGCATTTACAAGATTAGTAAACATTAAAAGGGTAATAATTATCCTAAAATTAAATTGAAGACATCTGAAGGTCAAGTTGATAAACCTAAACAAGACATACAGTAAGATCATTTTTATTTAAAGGGTATTTAAAAGAGATCACAGAAAGACAATAAAGAGATGCCTAATGTTTCTCACAGCCCTTTCCAGCTGAAATGTCTCATGTATCAGTTGTGTCTACTTTGATTTATTTCTCCTACAAGGAGAGACATCTGATATATTGCTGATACTAAAATAAGAGATGAGACCACAGCTACTGTAAATCTCCTGAAGTCAGGAAAGCAATCACCGAACAATACATGGTCGGTGATGGTGAGTTACAGTATTAACAGTTATACCGCAGAGTGACTCTCTGTCAGATCTAAACCCGGCAAAGATTCAAATCACTTTAAATAGAAGGTGCTGTTCACTCCTGTACTAAAGGTGCTGCCTGTCCGTTTGTAAGCAGCTCATTAAATCCTTTGTCATTAGCTTTGATTAAAAACCAAAACCAGAATGTTAATTTAATGTGCTGATTCCAAATACAGACATGTATATGACTTAACAATTAAAAGCGAAAAATAAGGAAAAAAGAAACAAATAAAACTTTTAAAAAAAGTAGGCCGGTTTGAATGATATTACACTGGATCGGTTTAAAATCACACTGGATTTATTAGAAACATGATAAAACAAGTTGTTATTCTATCTTATGTCCTGGTAGGGGAAAAAAATAAATAAATCAGATCACTCAACTGTAAAAATGGACATTTAAAGGGATATAGTTCACCCACAAAATAAACGTTCTGTCATCAGCTGGGACCATCCACTGTTCGGTTACACACATTCTTCAAAGAACCTGAGGTTCAGTGATTGATGACAAAATAAACTATACCCTAAAGCCAGCATATTCTATTTTGATGCTTCGTACATTTTGATTTTTAGTTTAGTTTGTGTTGTGGCGTGGCGTGCAACATGGATTTGATTTGGAACAGTTTTAAAAACCTAATTTTAAGAAGAAAGCAGGAAGACAAAATTATTATTAAATGATCTAAACCCACTAACATGATTTGCAGTATAATGGTTTAACTTGTTGTGTCTAACCACTTTAATCCTGTAGCTGTTAAAAAAGGTATATTTTTAGACTAAAATGTGTACATCCTAAAATCACTTTAGGTACTGATCAAGAGAAAGCTAAGCTGAAATGTATTACGCAATAATTATAAATAGCCTACTACTATTTCGGTCGATGCCAGGTAACTACATTGATTGACAACAATTTTACGATAATATAAAACGACACACGGTTAGGCTATATTGTGATGCTAACTTAATGTAGTTTTCTTTAGTTTTTTTGCCAAAGAATGAGCCAATTTTTTTTTAATTAAAATTATTACAATTTTGGACTATCCTATAGGTTATCATTTAACTGATTAACTGACTTTGTTTTGTAAATTTGTGTTTAAATAACTCATCCTTTTTATTTTAACTACGCAACTATATAAATAATAAGTGCAAATATGCCATTTTTTCCCTGTAATATTTATGTCACATTCAGCACAGCCACATCCAGCCTCCACTCGCGTCTCGCGGTCAAACCCCGTATGTTGTCCAGTCGATCTGCTCTCGTGTAGTTCACCTCTGGCACCACTAGAGATTGCAAAACGACAGCTCACCAATCTCAGGATCGCTTTCCAGGATGAGGGAGCAGCTCATACAATGAGAGTCTGTAGTCAGCCTGCGGTAAGCCAGCCTCTCCGGACGAACCCCGTACGCGCTCGGACTGCTGACAATCCACCGCGCGGAGAACGCCAGTCCAGGCGCGCTGCAACGACGCTCTTGTTTTTACACATCTGGGAAGCACTACAAGGAACCGTGAACAGCTTCTTGAAGTGACAAGGATGGGAAGTGATCGTACACAGCCTGAACTCACTGGAAGTTTGCGGATTTCTGCCTCCAAGTAAATGGGTTATAATTGTGTGTATTATTTGTCAGCTGACAGGAACCCTTAGTTCAGGGCATGACCGACTAATAACCGCATGCGTTAGCGAGATCGCGTTTATTCCTTGCTGCAGGACTGTGCTCAGCCATCTGATAGCACCCTGTGTGGATTTGTTACACCTTGCATGGAGTTGAAATAGCGCACGCTGCGATTTTGGCAACCTGGCAAGCTGCAAGACACCCGGTGCACTGGAAAGTAATAATGCATAGTGCTGTACTAGTGTTTCGACTCTAAAATTAAGTTGTGGATCCTAAAAGCACGTTCTAATCTCATAATAGATGCTATTGAACGTTTATTTTGGATACGGGCTGTAAAAGGAATGCAGAAACGTTCGTTCTATATATGCTACTCAGCTAACAAGTGTATTTTTTATAACGCTTCCCAAACATTCCATTTTGCTTGAAGAACGTCATCGTGTTTACGTAATGTAAAAATAACCATATTATGCGCACATCGTTTTATCCATACGCACTGTTTGCTTTCCCCCCCGACATCGTTCACTATACTTTATTTGTAACACTTTTTAAAAATAGTTTCTTTTTGACGTGTACCAGGACTCCCTGTAAGCAAAATCTGTTGTTTAAATCACGTTTAAGTAACATTTCACACACCGTTGCAGTAGGAACGCTTTCTCTCGTGCCAGCTTATTCAAACCCAAGCGTTATAGGGACTTACTTGCTGAATAAAACAGATCCACTGCTTACAAAAGTTTGGGGAAACCTGCTCAGCCAAATGCTTGAGATGTCCATCGATGGTAGAAAGTTCGCTTTCAGTTCCGCATTACTATCACTGATTTGCACAGAATGATTTTTTAAATACAGAATGAAAATTATATTCTTATGGCAGATGAGACATTTATCAAGCTATATTCCTGATAACAGCTTTAGTAGTTTTTGCGAAATTTCCAGCATGCATTATTGAGCAAATGTGATGTATTCAGCATTAAAATGTCAGTTTTAGTTCTTATTACTCAAAGAATAATTCCCCCTTGTTTTTCTGGGTGTGACCATTAAAGGGTTAAAGAAGAGGGTAACTGAAGGTCATGGGAGAGGCGGCTCCGACACAGGCCACCCCAAGTGGTTTTGCACCCATGTTGGGCATCGGGATGGGAGGATCAGTCACACCAATCGCCACTTCAAGAGGTTCGGCCGTTCCTCAGCTCCACAGTGCCATAGTGGAACGCTTGCGTGCCAGAATAGAGCTGTGCCGGCGCCATCACTCCACCTGCGAGGACCGCTATGTGCGCGGTCAGGCAGAAAATTCGGATCGGGAGCACGAGAGCACACTCCATCTCATAAACATCATCCAGCAGGGCCCCGGGAACAGGAAGACCAAAGGCAATAGATCGGCCTCACAGCAGCCTCCTGATTACAGCAGAGTGAACAGTGAACATAAAGCCCACAGTTCATCGGAGGCGGAATCCAAAATTTCTTCACAAATAGCAGTAAGTTTTATGGGTTGTATTAACTACGCCCACATAATAAACCTTCTAATCTGTCTAATGCACATGGGGACACATGTAAGACCGATTCCTCAGAGAATGACATCAACACACTGATATGATGTGATTACTGTGGGTGTGTGAGGCAGAGATGGGGGAGTCTGTTTAATTAAAAAAGCTCCCTGCAGGCAGGCACATGAATCTTTATAAAGGTCTTTTGAAAATATAGCGAAACAAAATATAACTTTAAAAGAGGCGATGATTTACTGCCATTTGATTCTTCAACAGTGCCGATGAACATTATACAGTACAGTCCCTCCATTTTCACTCATAATGGAAAATGATAGACTGCCACTGCACTGAATAAAATATTAAACCACGTGGAGTTTGATTCACAGAAAGATAGAATACACTCGTGTTATAAAAAGAAGTTTGCATGGCTTTCAACATGAATTACTTTCATATGCCACTTAGTGTGAAATATTGCTATCTGTTGATATTGATATTTCATTAATGGGTGAGTAATGCAACGGTTCTCCAGATCTGATGAAGAAACAAACTCATCTCCTTCCTTGAGACTTGAGCCTATATTCAGCAACGTTTGGGTGAATCATTTCTTTAATTGTTGCTTGAGTTTCCAAATATTTTATGGCACCACTGAATGCATATGTTCATGATTATTAAAAAGTTTTTTTAGTATAGAAATAAAGAGCATGTGTTTTTGTACTGTAGACTGAGTTTTCGGAAACACTTGTGGTCAACAGGTCAGTTGCGATTCTTTATAATTGGCTCTTGGGATTTGACTCTTTGACACCAAGGTTGATGCATCTATTTACTATCTCTCTTCACAGACATAGATGAGTCCTTACTGTTTACCCTCTTTTAAAATAATAATAAAAAAGGTGTGTAGGCATTTCAGTTAAAAGCATGTAAGACAAATAAAAGCAAAGAAGGAAAATAGACATAGTTCATGTCCAGCTTATCATAGAGATAGCTAAATCATAAGGTAATGCGTCAGGTTTTCCTTTCAGCTTTGCCCGTTTTGAAAGTGTACACCAATATCTATCCAACAGAACAAAGGCACAAGCAGAAATTGCTGGATGTTGAAATCTCGCAAACAATGCGTGCGTGGCCTGACGTTTTGTTCCATACCATGCATTGTCATGCTCTATTATCAAAGGTTTGATAAATTGCTCTCATAGCACCTTCTTGATTGATGTCTTTCCCATAAAATCATTTGAAGCGTGCAGACTGCGTGTAAATGTTTAGAGCTCTTCAATACATATCCTTGTTTTGTTTACTCGAAGTCAAACAGGCCTTGAAAACACGATTGTCAGAGGACTGCCCAGTAATTAAGTGTTATGGGCTTATGGATGAATATGTTTTTTCCTAATTTCAGAGTTATGACCGACTTGGGAACGTAGTGGGATTTTGGAATATCCTCTCACGGAAGAGAAGTGGGATATTATGAATGCTCTGTTTGCTTATCTAAGGAGATCAGCCTCAGTTAAGCCCAGTTTATGTCAATTGAACAATGTTCAGTTATAGCCTTTAATGATACACTGTTTACACTTTACAATTACAGTTCATCAGTCCCCTTGTGTCCCCACTTTTTTATAGTTTACTTCAAATCAAAATGTTATATATATATATATATTTTATTTTTTTAGTGAACTGTCCTTTACTCCCTCATTGGAAAGATTTAGCATCTAAACCAGTGTTTAAGGATGTAGCAACATAATTGGACATTATTAAGCATGACAGGCAGGCATTACAAATAATAGGTGGAAGAAGGAAATGTCGAAGTGTTTCCTGGTGTTTCTTGGCTGTAGTGCTCTTGGAGTGGAAGCTGAAGGTGGCCCAGCTTCGATTCACTCCACCTGAATGATGAACAATCCTCGGAGACCACTTTAAGCCCAGCAAATCTGTTTGTCCCATAGTTGATCTTCATGTTGACATGCATTAGTCCTACATCAACTCCCTAACGATTTTGCAGAAAGCCTAAGCAATTGGTTAGAAAGGCAAGGACAGACATACGTTCCCAACCCCCCCCCCCCCAAGAACTGTCCACTTTGACAAGACGTGTCTTCAGTTTGGGTTGATTTTGTGAAACTCTGTAGTGTCAATCTTCAGCCAAGCCAATGGGACCATTCTCAATAGTACTAATTTCATCACCTGATAATTCATAAAGACGACTTGTTTCCAGATGAATTGGTGCATTCTGTCTTATGGAAGTTGGGATAGGATCGTCATTTTTTGTGTGCACTGTGCTTTTGACAAGCAGCAGGCAGATTGTGGGTGATCTGTTGGATAAGTCTGAGGATAAGTCGGAGGATTTCGCAGGATAGAGGGCTTGTTGATCGTATTAATCTGAGTTATGTGCAGCAACAAATGCATTATGCGCATTAAACTTGACCTATAAAACAAGATAAAAATGTACAAGTGGAAGGTTGAGGCATAAATAGAAGAGAACTTTAGGAAACTCAAGTAGGATTGCTCATGCTGCTTAAATCAAAAGCATTCCCTCCTCATCCTCTCCTAGCGGTTTCTTTGTGAGGTGCGCCCTGTGTATACCTCATGTTTTATTCACAGTCTGAGACAAGACTGGGGCTTTGAAGAGTGCTGAAACCATTCGGCATATACATCCCTACCTCCATTTGCACAACATAATGGCTGCAGGCAGAAATCGCCCCCTCAGCGTCTAGTATCAGCCTCCGTTACCCAAATTCGAAGTTTTAATTTAATATAGTTAACCAAGGGAAATGATGAAACTGAAAGCACTTTCTAGGCCGTTCCATACAAGTTGAAAACGTGTTCTGAAATGCACACCTGTGTCACAAAGCTTAAGGAAAGTTTTAATAAGCTGCATTAATAGTGTGGTATAACAGTTATTGATGTGGAATGTGTGCTTGATTGTCATTTCAAACCTTTTCAATTTCTTGTTTATCTTGAACAAGCAGCAAAGGTAAAGATATAGAGTGTACGCGAATACTTTTGAACTCTGCACATTGACATTGCCACATTATTGCTCCGTATTCATGCATATGTAACACCAAACCAAAATATTGTTATTTGGTTTTTTTTTTCAGTCGCTTACAAGCGCTTACCCATACTTCAGATACTTTTCTAAACTCTACTTTTCTAAGTCTCACAACTACAAAACACAATTGGCCAAATTTCTTCTAAAAAATACATGTTGTTAAATATATACTAACTCTTCATTTCAAAATAGAAGACATCTTTCGCTGCACACACTAACTTTACCAAAACACTGGAAATCTGACTCAAAATGAAATGATTCTGTCAAAGAATAACACTTGTTTTCACTTCACAAGGTACACACAGTCAATCAAAGTACATCAAGTTTCAAAATACTGGCTATGGTTGACATTACAAAAACTGCATAGACTTTTATATTTCAGTTTTACAGGTATTTGCTTGAAAAATCCACCGGTTTGACACTAAATTTCTTGTTTGGGAACTGTATGTCCACATGTACAGTAATGTTCACATTCAAAAGCATTCCAGTAAAAAGCAAATATATTTATTTTACTGTTTACTACAGGAGGTACAGTAGAAACATGGTATTATAGAACAGAAAAGTTTTACAGTATTGCTTACAGTAAACAAAATATCCATGAAACATGGTTGTAAGGCTCATGCTATCGATATTGTCAAATATCTCATGGTCTGTCACAATTCTAGTTTGAATTTCATGCAGTTTTATTGCATTATTTGTAACAACCATTTCTGCAATGCCAAGCTCTTGATCATTACTGAGGACCTTTCATCTTCCCCCAGAGGGTGGAAGACGTGGAACATGCAACATAGGGCTGGGCGATATGGACCAAGAAATATATATCGATATATTTTTGCTATATCTCGATTTATATCTGGATATATTTACAGGATAAATACCCCCCCACCCCCAAAAAACTAGTGCAAAAACGAAGAGGTTATGAATATAACCAAGGTTCTTTGAGGGAACGAATACAGCGTCCGGAGACGCTATGGGGAATGCCTTCATGCATGACGGCTCTGAATCTGCTGTACCAACGTCCAATGGATGGGTGCGACGTCAGGGCGGTGACCTCAGACCAGGAAGTGTATATATATAGCACGCGGTGCCTGCTCGCGCTAGCTCTCAACTGCTGTGAAGAACTGCGCCGGCAGGGGGCGCAGTAGGTATGGCACGGTACGCAGTGTTCGTTCCCTCAAAGAACCTTGGTTATATTCATAACCTCTTCGTTCTTTTCCGGGAACTACCACTGCGTCTGGAGATGCTGTGGGGAACGCAATCCTAACGTCTCCATAATGCCAAGGCCCTGCCCTGTGCCTATGTCTCAACATACGCTACTAGGACGAGAGGGCCGATGATCCAGGGGTCATCCGCA
>JAUCMU010000027.1:4359735-4370130 GCA_032275025.1 Enteromius treurensis | reverse complement strand
GAATAGATTAACGGCGATAAGAGTCTCGCGTTAACGCCGATAACGGCCCACCACTAATATATATATATATATATATATCTATCTCAAACAGTACTTGGATACATTAAAATGTCAGTATTGAATGTGGACTTGTAGTGTACTTCAAATCTAATAGGTATATATAGAGAAAAAAACAATACTTGCAGACATATTAATTAAACAAAAGGCCACTTAAGTTCATAAATGTATTCTTTACAGACATACTCGATTTTAATTATGTAATTGACCAAGGAAATCCCATTCAACCTGCACAAAAATTCAAACAAAATGCAGACATTGAAAGCAAGGTGACAATCAAAGCAAAAATGTTAAACTTTTCCTGAAACCATTGCCATGTTCCCAGAGCAGGGAACCCCACTGAGCCCTGCACACATTATTTAACATTTTCTTCTACGAGCCTGTCAGATCCAGAAAAAAAAGATGTGCTGAGGACACACATACTGCTTTGTTTGCTTGTAAATCCGGTCAGCTCAGCTCTGGATCTCTGTGTGTTCGTTAGATTCAGCAGAGCCGTGGACAGACGGAGCAAATGAGATGCTGTGAGTTACTGTTTAATAACACACGGCCCATAGTAAACATAATGGATGCTTGACTTCTTCAAAGAGCCGTATGATCGTCCCTCTACTTCTGTCTCTCTTGCTCTCCGTTTTTTCCTCCGAGGCTTCCGTGATGGAGCTGCGTGCCTCTCTTCTTTCTCCTCCTCTCCCTTTTCATATGCTGCTGATCTTTCTATTCTTTTCCTCCCTTTTTCTCTCCAGGGAACTGCCTCAATCTCTGAGAGAGAGCGTTCTGCTCTTTGTGTGCGCCGCTGCAGGCGTCTCTCTTATTTAGTATGCACACGTACATACATCAAAACGGTATACCGTAGACGTGGAATCACGTACACACATACACAGACACCCACAAAGCAGAGCAGTGCTAGATCTCTATCAACCATGCCAGCATCCAACAATCTGTTAAAGGAATATTTCACTCAAAAAAGAATATTCTGTCATCTTTTACATACGCTGGGATGAAAGGGGAACATTTGTTTCCATGCTTTTTTCCCCAGGCAATTATAATGAAAATTGCAGGCATGTGCTGTATCCCATATTTGATGATTTTTGTGAGGAACGGAGCAAAATGCTAATTACTTGACAAACATTTTAGCTTTCCAAGATCAAGTGAGAAGAAGCAACATCCCATTTGTGAAGTGGTTTACAAATGTGGTGTGAAGAATTCATTTTCATTCCTAAATTGAACATTCTTAAAAATAAAGGTTATTTTTTGGCATCTGTGGTTATATAAAAAAAGAACATCCATGGGACCTTTACTTTAGACAAAATGTTTTTATTTACACCAAGAAAAAAGTGGTTCACTGAAAGGTTTTTTAGGGAGCAAAAATGGTTCTTACAAAAAAAGTGTGGAGTGTGGAGCTTTAAAATCAACATTGGACGTACAACCCCAGATGATTGGAGTCCACTTTGAACTCTTTGACTTCGGTATCTTGGCAAATCTGAGTAAGTCTCTCCAGAAATTCTGCAGAAGACACATTACTTTTCCTCAAGAGGAAACCCAGAGAAACTGGACTTCATCAGAAATCTGAATTTGCTCACTTCTACTGCAGTTTCTACAATGCTGACTGAGAAAATTTGAGGCATTAAAGAATTCTCATTTGTGAAATTAATTTTCTACAGGTTGCAAGTAGGATAGTAATGATTGATGATGTTTCAACATAGTTTGGAGGACATGTTTGGTTTCCATGTTTGGTTCAAGAGAATCTGTCAAAGCCATAAAATTATGGCAAGAACAGTGAGCTCCGCTAGTCATTTCCACCATGGCAACTCAAACAGCATACAGCCTTTAATAACAACAAAGACTGTGGACACATTTTCTCTGTTCTCCTCCCTCCATCATCCTCGTTCCCAGTGGAATGAAAACTGAAATACTTTTTTTATCAAACATACCTCTCTCTTAAAATGGGTTGTTGAGACTGTAGAGACTGAAAAAGCAATGAAAGTTATATTCTAAATCTTCTGAAGCCACACAAAAGCATTTTACAAGAAACAGATCATAAATATAAGTTGTTTTTTACTCAAACTCAATTTTGCCATTATCTATTTCATCACGTTAAAAAAATAGATAATGGCAATCTATTCATGCCCATTACACTTGAGTGTAAAGTCAGACATGACTGAAGGTCAGGCATCTATATATCATAAAGGGAATGATGTGTTTCATTAAGGTCATTTAAACATATATTATAGGAGGATGGAAAACGTTTAGGTTACGAAGGTAACCCTCATTCCCTGAAGGAGGGAACGGAGATGTTACATATGGGATCTCGCATGAGAGACCAATCACCATTGAGCTTCAAACAAAAGGCCAATGAACATCGGCGTGCACAGATTGCATTCAAGTGCACCTCATCACTACGTGAGTATAAGAGGGCACGAATGCAGTGCACCTGCAGGTTTTTGCTAAGGAGCCAAGCCGGCGTCAGTGCGACCCAGGGTCATGGCAAGCTTGCCAGCAGAGGGGTCTGCACGTAACCTTCCCCACACCCTGGGGGCCAAATAGGGGGCCCCACAGGGCTGCCAGTTGTTACTTAAGCAGTTGGTTGGGGACGCGGAGCACATGTTTCTAACTTGCCCTTTATACATGTGGAATTTTTTAACAATTCAATATATCAATAAGATTATGGATATAATTGAAGGGAAACACGGCCTTCTGGCTGACTGTGGAATATTGAGATTTGTAGCCACAAGAGCACAGTCAGGAGCTACTCCACTCTAGTGTGGGCCAGGAAGACTCAGGTCCGCCTTAATAGGGGAACAACTGAGAGAAGCGCACAGATCCCTTGAGAATGGCGCAGCAAGCCGTCTCCAGCCGGCCTCCTGCTCACCTGCTCACTTGAGTGAAGTGACCCGTGAGGGGCTGCCGCGAGGAGCATGAGGTCAGCAAGCCAGGTCCACGAGGGCCAGTGTGGTGCTACCAGCAGAACCTGCTCCTCATCCTACCTGATCTTGCGCAGTGTCTGTGCAAGGAGTCTCACTGGGGGAAAGGCGTACTTAGGCCCCGGAGGCCAGCTTTGTGCCAGTGCATCCCTGCCGAGGGGTGCCTCGTGGAGGGAGTAATACAACTGGCAGTGGGCGGAATCAGGGGAGGCGAAGATGTCTATCTTGGCTTTGCCAAAGCGGCTCTAAATCTACCTGGGGTGGAGCTGCCATTCTCCAGGGTGGGTGGAATGCCGTGAGATGGTCGGCTGCACGGTTGAGTGTCCCTGGAATGTGAACAGCGTACAGCGATTTCAATCGCGTTTGACTCCGCAGGAGCAGATGGCAGGTGAGTTGTGACATGTGGCGGGAGTGTCTTGTCTGTTGATGCATGACATGGCTGCAGTGTTTTCAATCCGGACCAGAACGCGCTTGTGGCGCAGCATCGGTCAAAAGCAACGCAGGCCCAGAAACATGGCTAACAACTCAAGGCAACTCAGACGCCTGTCCAGGGATCCAAGGCTGCTTGCCTGTTGCATACAGCACCCCATCCCGTTGAGGAGGCATCCGTGTTGACCACGACATGTCTGGACACCTGTCCCAGGGATACTGCAGCCTGTAGGAAGGCAGGTTTTGACCAGGGGCTGAACAGGTGGCGACACTCCAGGGAAATGCCAATCTAGAGAGTGCCACGGTGCCATGCCCATCTTGTTTGTGTAACCAACGCTGAAGTGGTCTCATATGAAGTAAGCCCAGCAGCGATCCTGTTGCTGCAGTTGCCATATGCCCCAGGAGCCTCTTCCAGACACTTCAGCATGGCCTGTGCGCACTTGTTGGTGAGGCGGGCAGTCATTTCGATTGAGTCCAGCTCCATGCCGAGAAAAGAAATCCTGTGCACTTGGGAGAGTTTGCTCTTTTCTCGGTTAACCTAAGGCCTAGATGGCTGAGGTGCCGAACCACCAAGTCCCTGTGCATGCACAGCAGATCTCTCGATGAACCAGTTGAGGATGCGGATACCCATCTGCCACAGAGGGGAGAGGGCACCCTCCACGACCACTGTAAAGACCCGGGGAGAGAGGGACAGGCCAAATGGGAGGATCTTGTACTGATATGATTGACCCTCCAAAGCAAACTGCAGAAGGGGTCTTTGTCATGGCAAGATCGAGACGTGAAAGTATGCATCCTTCAGGTCGATGGCTGCGAACCAGTCCGGGCGCCGGATGCACGTTAGGATGCATTTTGAACAGCTGCCTGAGAAGGGACCGATTCAAAGCCTGTAGATCCTGGATGGGTCTCAACCCACCACTCTTTTTGGGCACGATAAAGTAAGGACTGTAAAACCCTGACCTCATCTCGGCTGGAGAGACCGGCTCGATTGCGTCCTTCGCCAGTAGAACTGCAACCTTCGCCAGTAGGACTGCAACCTCTGCACGCAGGACAGCGGCATCCCTGTCCGAGCAAACAGTAGTATAGCGAACTGAATCGCATAGCTGAGGCGTACCGTCTGTATCAACCACCGCGAGGGGCTGGGAAGCTGTAACCTGGCTCCCAGCCTGGTCACTTGGGGAAGCAAGGGAACGTTGACCGCCATGCTCACCGTGGGGCAGCCTAAGCGGGAAATGGGAAGTGGACTGATCCCAGAAGGATAAACGTCCTGGAGAAAAGTCAGGCTGCTCTGGGCAGTGCTTACCTGCTCCCTGGTTCCTACGCTGACAACACAACGGTCTGGGTCCGCATCTATGGAAACAAAAGACATTTGGTTAGATGGGGACCTCGGGGCACTGGGCTGAGATGTCTTTAACCTCCATCACCTCCGGGTTGCCCATGTCAGGGACGCTTCGCAGACCTGCGGGTGTTCTTGGCCGGTCCCTGAGCTGCGGGCGGCGCCCCTTACCCGTGGCCAGCTCGACGTTGGGCCGCCAACCTGGCATCGTGTGCCTCAGCGGGGAACAGAGCAGAAGGTCTGGGAGGCGGAGCACACGAGGGCCGGCTGTGGGACATCGCCTCGGTCTGCCTTTGAACTGCCGAGAACTCGACAGTGTCACCGAATAGGCCGACCTGGGAGATGGGAGCATCAAGAAAGCGTGCTTTGTCTACGTCTCAGACACGTGAGGCAGCGATCATGTCCGTCAGATAAGGTGAGGAAACTCTCACACCCAAAAGCACACGGTTGAATCGACATTCTGGAGAACACCTTTCCAATCGTGAGAAAAATGCTCTTTTTCTCCTGGATTGCCCAGGGAAGACCTTTCGCGGCAACTCCGTGCACTCAGTATGTCTATGCTAGTCCTCGAAAAAGGCCACCAGCCCACAGGATCCACTGACAGCCACCCAGTCAACGCTGAGGCGAGAGAGACCCTGAACTCGCAGGAACTCTTTTAGCCAAATCGATCTCCTCCAACTTCACCAACGCGAAAGCAGAGGGGGTCTCCGAAGCGAAAGTCTGCAGGTGCACTGCATTCGTACCCTCTTGTACTAACGAAGTGATGAGGTGCACCTGAATGCAATCTGTGCACGCCAATGTTCATTGGCTTTTTGTTTGAAGCTCAAAGGCGATTGGTCTCTCATGCGAGTTCCCATATGTAACGTCGAAGTTAACCGACTGAAGGGGAACAGACATTTGTTGAGATATTAATCAAAAACATAAAGTGAAACAGTTGAGGAATTCCCTTTGGATTCTGGTTATAAACTGCTTCCTTCTGGTCTGATGGATTGTTTGAGATATTAAGCGATGAGAAGACAGACTAAAACATCCGCTGATCTAATAACTTTAATTTTTATGGATTTTATGAGAACCACTTTCCTGTCCATTTGTGGACATGCCTGATTCTTTTTATGTAAATTAATTTGGTGTGGCATCAGTGACACTGGTAGGAAATGTGAGAAGAACTAACATTTTTCTGCAATATATCTGTAGTTTTATGAATCTGCATGCATGCCTGGTGTCATAAAATTATTTTAGCCCAAATTTAATTAGGCCTAGACAATAGCACGAAAAAAAAGTGTACTGTGTGGTGCTAGCAGCGTCACAGTTATGGGTTCAGTTCCCAGAAAATGGATGAATTGAAAAAGCATATACTTAAAATTAAAAGTGGTCGGCTTGTGCAATAAACCAAACATTATTTACAGCATTATTAACTGTAATCCAGAGCCTCAAGAGTGAGTTAATAAGAGTTAATAATATTTCCCTGTTTTCGTGAGGTTCTGGATTACAGGAAATCATTTTGTTAATAGTGTTTAGTTTCTTGCACAGAAGGATCGCTTGGCTTCATAAGACCACATTATATCATCATGATTCACTGTAATTATGAAATTGATATATTTACCATTACTTCACTCACTTAACTATAGTGGGCTCCAAAGATGTAAGTAATACACTAAACTACATACAGGTATTTTAAACTGGTTTTCAGAGATGCAAATTTTTCAGAGAGGGAAATTTACAGTATGTACTGTCTATACTGTAAGTTGATCGTAAGTGACCGCTAAAAAATTGTTTAAAGTGCCACTGTTATGGCTTATAAAAGGATCATATTTTGGTTTTGGGAGTCCCCAACAATAGGCTCAAATGCATACAAGGGCAAAAAACATTTTTATTTTCTCATAATATGCTTTTATTTTTAGCTTACTTGCTCAACAACTCGCAATTGATTCATTTAAGGATTCATTGTTTTGAAGCCGCAATGGTACTTTAAGCTGGTTTAACCTTGTCTTTTGTTGGTTTATGATGGTCTTTTCCTGGTATAAACCTGGTTCCTTAGTTACCTCTCAAACATACCTTAGGTCCTAACTAGGTTAAGATCAGCAAAGGACCAGCTCAAACCAGCATCCCAGCTTCAAATAATACCTATCCAGCATATGCAGGTTTTTGCAACAGGGATAACAGGGGCACTACAATGTGAAGCGAAAAAGGAATCAAATGTAAAATAACATCTAAAACAATCCTCACTAATCTTTTTGTGATCCAACACTAATCAAAACTAATAATCTTAATATCAACAGAAATAATCAACAGTTATGAGCCATTATCATCTGGCATTTGAATGTCTTTGTGCTTTAATCATTTTGTGTAGGCTCACTAACTGAGGGAGCGATTAGTACACACAGGGACAAAAGCTGCTGGTCTAATAGGTTTTATCTTGTTTATTTCACTGTGATAAGTGCTCTCTGCCTCTTTTTTTATTTCCTCTCTCCACTCAGAGGCTGAATGTAATTAGTTCTCATGCACAGGTATCAGGGAGCTGGGTCTATGAAACACGGGTTTCAAGGCTCCAATTTCTTGCTTCCCTGCGATTGAAATTCCACCTCTCGGCGCTCGGCATCCCATGTAACCGTATAAATATTATGTCTCCCTAGGAACACAATAGTGGTGTTTATTTTTTACCTTTTTTTTTATTTTTTATTTTGGGCATGTTTTTTTGCCAGGTTGGATTTGAGAGTGTTTCATATTCTCTCAGGAGTGGATTACAATATGCCTGAAGGGTCTGTAGAATAGATTAAAGAGCAGAAGAGCGTAGAAACTCTTACACACAAAGATATTGAGTCTGTTTGTCAAACGAGCCGCAGCCGTCTTTTTAAATACAGCACATGATCTAGTAGCTGCAGTTTGGAGGAATCTGGGAAATTATAAGCAGTGAACACAGATTTCAAACGATAAAGAAATGTTTCGCATTCTGTTATTTTTCTAGGTCACCACAGTAAGTTAATTTGCGACAGGCTTTTTTGAAAAAGAAGTACACTTTAGTATTCATTAAAAAAAGTATATTATTGTAAACTTGCGGAAATAATACAATTGAAAAAAAACACACTTACATTACACTAAATGCAGTGTTTTCAGGCACTTTTCACAGAGGTTTATTGCAAAAGGTGTTTTACCCGTGTTTTGAATTGTACACTGCTTTCTGTTGTGTTCTAGAATTAACTGAAATGTGCAAATGTCCAATCCTAGGTCATAGCTTAAGTGTTTCTGTTTTTTTACTTCGCCTTTTGTATGGACGTGATGCATAAGTTGTGTGGAGTAAATATTGGTAAGACTTTATTTTAAGGTGTCCCTAATATTGAGTAATTACCTAGTAACTACTTAGTAGTAGCCATTGTACTTACATAAAACAAAATGTACTTGTCATGTTATTGAACAGCCTTTAATTACAGTTTGTAAAAATGCAGATGTAACAGACAGCTACTGCTACACATATGTTATGGACATGGTCTGTTACACAGCTTCTTATGTAACTGAAAGATTGCCACATATGTGTTGCAGACTTTATATAATGTAATTATAAATTCAAGTACACAGACATAAGCTACTTAAAATAAAGTGTATCAAGATTGTACCTAAGTGTACTTCATGTGTATCTATACCGTACACCTTTATCTATCTGCACCTTAGTTTGATTTAGTACACAGCTTAAATACATGTGATACAGTATATTTCTAATTACATCCAATTACATTAGAGAATATTACACAGACAAAAGCTACTTAAATTAAAGTGTATCAAGATTGTACTAAAGTGGAAGTATCTGTGTAACAGACTCGTAACATATGTGTAAAAGTAGCTGTCTGTTACATCTACATAATTACAAACTTTATTACAGCCTGATCCATAACTTAGTTACAGGATAAATATATTTTATTTCAGGTAAGTACAATGGTTACTACTAAGTACCTAATGAAAATGATGTGATGTAGTTGTTTTACAAGAGGTCAAAACACTCTTAGCCTCAGTGTAATGCAGTACATTCAGTCAGTCTTTCTATGTGTTCTTTGATGTGTATACATGCAGGCAGACACCGAGACACATACACACAGATCCGGGCCTGTAGGATGTGCCACGGGTCTGACAGCTGCTTCCAGGACAGGACTGACACATCCTCTTGTTTTGATCACCCTGAGCTCTCTATCAATCGCACTCAGAATCAGTGTGCTGCTCCTCTTGTTAGCAGCGCATGTGGCAGAGACCACACACACACACACACTGTCACAGGACAAGATTCCTGTATTTGGTCAGCAGTGACAGCCGCACTCTGAGGCAGTTAATAACAGATGTGCTTTGCACCCTCAGGTGATGGGTCGTGACCCAAAAATGGGTCAGGTTTGTTACGGCCACAGACAGAAGGGCAAAACAATGCTAAATGCTATTACAAAAAAGCAACCAACCATTTTATCACACGCACACATGTTAGTTTTTGTGGAAAGGTGGCACTCTCCATAGATGTAATGGTTTTTATACTTTACAAACTGTATGTGCTATTGCCCTACACCTAACCCTACCCCTTACAGGAAACTACAGGATTTTCAAAACACTTCATTCTGTGTGATTTAAAAGCATTTGTGGGGGCATGGGGTAATGTCCTGAAAAGTCACCGTCACCTTGTAATACCTATGTCATACCCATGTCCTTATACACATTATATTTTTTATTTATTAAAAGAACGCTCTTGTTATGGACTAACAACTTGTTGTCTTATAAAAAAAAAACTAACTTGGGGTATATTTGTAGTAATAGCCAAAAATACATTGTATTGGTCAAAATTTTTGATTTTTTTTTTTGGCCAAAAATCTTTAGGATAGTAGGTAAAGATCATGCTCCATGAAGATACAGTATTTAGTCAATTTCTTACTGTAAACATATTAAAACGTAATTTTTAATTAGTAATATGCATTGATTAGATTTTCATGTGAAAACTTTAAAGGTGATTTTCTTAGCATTTAGATTTTTTACTCTACCCTAAGATTCCAGATTTTCAAATAGTCGTATCTCGGTCAAATATTGCCCTATCCTATCAAATCATACAGCTTATTTATTCAGCTTTCAGATCATGTATAAATCTAAATTTCGGAAAATTAACACTTACGACTGGTTTTGTTGTCCAGGGTCTACATATATGTATATATTAGTGCTATCCATCCATTATTAAAAATTTTTTTTTTTTTTAAATCACACATTTTTCTGAAATTAATCATGATTAATCCCACCTTACATTAAAGTTTTTAAATCTACATTTATAGTATTTTATATCACGTGCACTCGTGTAAAATGAATTTACACACAGCTGATTTTGAATGTTTGTTTAATGGCGTCATTGTAAAGACGTTCTGCAACTGAATACTGTAAATGCATTTCATGTCAAGAAAAAAACGCCTAGATTAATCTAGATTAAAATGTCTCATTTGAGATCTGCCAAAGGCATTCAGAATGTGTGTGCTACCTATTATATTTGAGATATCTGTGTCAGTACTGCCATCTTATTATTTATCAACACAATGGTTTCACAAACATGGCTTAGTTTAAACCAGGACTGGGTCTTAGTTAAATTAAGATATTAATGCATCTTTTACAAAATGTTAAGATATGTCAGAGCAAGATATTTTGAGTAGA
>JAUCMU010000027.1:4341390-4359635 GCA_032275025.1 Enteromius treurensis | reverse complement strand
GAGTATTTATAGTGGGAAGGAAAAGATATGATTGGGTGATCGTAACGAGGAGATGATTAGGAGATGCGGCACAGCTGAGATTAATTCAGCCGCCGCTCCACCCGAAACTCTGTTATTATCGAAACAGTTGCATAATAGATTTTATTTCCTTATAGTGACTATAGGTTAACTAAGATTAAAATTGTGTGTTTTTAACGTGCCTGTGTGGATTTCTTATGCTGCCAGTGGCATTAAATGAAATAAAATAACCAGGTATTTTTTTATTTTTTTTTTACACCTACAAGTGGAAAAGTTTGAGTTAGAATAGTTTGCTCTCTGAAAGCGACCAGTGAGTGAGCCTGATGACTGTTTATGTCCTACACAAGTGAGGTAATACTGACGTGTTTTACTTTATTAAATAAAACATGAAAACATTCTGAGCTTGTGTTAACCAATTCAAAAACTCACTGGCTGCAGGACGACGGAAGTTAAACATTTTATTACACTCTCAGAAGTAAAGGTCCAAAAGTTGTTACTGGGGGAGGACCTTTACAAAAGGTACATAAAAGCTTTAGTTTAAGTTTAAAAGCTTTAGCATTCAAGCTTTAAACCACCAGCTCATGATTTGTTATGAGGAATGATTTATAGCTGCTAATTTCCATTGTTCTGAAGCTAGACGATTCTTGTCTAATATCAGCGTGGCCAGCAGCACATTTCCTAACGCGCCCCAATGGAGCGATGTTACTTTACAATATTAATCTGCCGCTGTGTTCGTTTTCAACAAGAGCAGTGTCACACGTGTGATACCGCTAAGCCTTTGCACGGTTTGTGCTGAGAGCCGTTTCTTCGCCTCCCTCCAGGAGTCACTTTCAAAGTGATCCAGTGCTTCTGAGCTCATTAAAGCTTAATCAGAAAATCTATTTTAAGGTCACTTGTAGCTCTGTCAGGAGGATTTCCAATGAATAGAGGGCCCCTCGCCGAAATGAACACGCAAGTATTATCAGACCGTCTCAAATGTGGTTGGCATACTGACAAGTAACATCAGGTTCCTCACTGCCTTAATATACTACATCTGGTCGGTGGCAGTTATCTGTGTCACCGTGTGAATATTTTATAAAAATGTCTTATTTAATCTAGCGAGGGACTGTAAAAGGTAGCGACACACATGGCTGTTACTGGGGTCTTCTCTTAAAGTGGGACACAGTGCTTCACTGGCTGATGTTTGGCTTGGGGGTATTGATAGATAAACAAAGAGTATTGTTCAATGGTGTTTTATTTATAATTGTACAACACTCTTTATGAAATTTCAGCTTGGGAAATAATGGCCTGTTTACACAAAGAAAGAGAATGAAGAAAGATTCTGGAGTGGTGCAATACTGTTTCATCTGCTAATATAAACAATGTTGAAGAAGGTGGCAAAGATTTTGGAAAAGCATAGAAAGATTCACTGATGTTGCATAAAATCCGGGCTGATTGTGAAGTGCTGTTCTATGGTGTATCATTTTAGCAAGCACCAGAATTGCTCCAACTTATGGTTGAGTGTATTACATTTGCATGTAATCTATCCTGCACTGTGCGCGAATGATGAATGATAGCTCAGAAGTGTACTATTCCTTTGCTAAGCACTTGCCAGCAAATAAAACAAGTGGAAAAAATCTAGTGGTCCACCAGCTTTGGTTATTCAGTGGCTGACAAGCCAATTTTGCATTACTGTAAAAGCCTGCCTCGATCTACATTTTTGCAAAATTCCATTTCACTGCAGTTTCTAGCTGAAATAATAATAATGGTGTATTTTTGCATGGCTCCTTGCACAATACTATGTACAATTTTACCATAGTGCATCACATAACCAGCTTAATATATAAGACATATTGTCATTGTAAACTTGTTATGTACTGTAGCTGGTGCAGAACTGCACTTGCTATAAAAAGTGCTTTGGGGTTCCTGGGAGGTGCATGTCACAATATACAGTCAAAAAGCAAATGCTCAGTTAGGTTGTGTAGATGGGAGAATATTTTCAAATGCAATAGAGAATGAATATTTTTGGACACATTCAACAAACATTAAATTTCCGAGCTGCCACAATACACACAACAACCAATGTAATAATTAAACAAATATTCAAATATGCATTCATTTGTTTTGGGGAACATTTAATATGCTTTAAGCTCCACTTAAGTTGAAAGTGACATGAAATGTGCAATCAACATTGTATTATTAAGCAGTATGCACTTTATTATGAAACATAAGAATAGCTTTAATAGAAATTAATCAGCATTAGCCTGACCAAAATACTGTCCTATCCCTAAAACAAATCCAAACGGCACATACACATCCCAGAATTGATCTTAGGATGGGGACCTAAACTACCTGTGGTTGGAAGTATAGCTTCATATCATTATGATAGTGTTCTTGTGCACATAATATTTCACTCTATGTTGACATGCTATGCCAATAATTAGCTGTTTTTAAAGAGTGTGACCATATTAACCACACATGGTTTTAGAGGGGTTTTGGGCAGCACATAATGGCCTAAAAACCTCATAGGAATCATATAACAACACACAAGCATTGACACACACACACAACTTGATGTCCATCCTAACTTGCTGTATCCCTGTGAAAATGCATGTCATATGTTATCTGGTAATCTGGTTACAGACAGTGTAAAAATGATTTAACACTGATGTCAGCATGCCATTCATAGCTAATTTAAATATCACACTGGCTACTGAGATGCAGAGATGGGGGTAGAGCATGGAGAACTGTGATCACTCCCAGTCCTGAAGGCATAAAACATCCCAGCCCAGTAATATTTCCAGTAAATGGAAATGTCTCCAATTTGCCGCTACAGCGAAAACTGCACCACAGTCACCCGTCCCTGCGCTGATAATGAAGTCGGGTCGAGCGTACATCTCTCTCTCTGTAGGCAATAATGTCAGATGGTGTTTAAATAACTATGCATATCCATGTGCTGGCAATATTGCGGCAGGGTGGAAATAATGTTGGTTATAAGGTGGTTTCGGTCAGCAGCGACTTTATGATTATTCTGTCTGTTAAATTACATTCATCATGCTTCACCGTAAAACTGAAAATGTGCAGATTTTGGAGCAGTTTCTACCCGTTCTGAAATGACTTACATTATGCAATGTAGTCAAGTTTATTCATTTTGTGAATATTTCTTGTTACCTTAGGCTACGCAGTTAATTTAGTCAAGTTCATTTTTAATTTACCTGATAAAACATGTATAACTCTAATAGTGTATCTTTAAAATACAAGTTATTCCATACACAAGTATTGGTCTACATTTGCCTCTATAGATACTTAAATGTTACTTATGAGTCATTGTTCAAGCGCAATTTACATAAATTAAGACTTGTGGAACAAAGGGAAAATGTTGCTATCTTTACAGCAAGCCAACAGTGGGAAATGGAATTCATGCAAATGAGGGACACAGATAAAGCCTTCTTTTGTCTAACAACATCAATGTAATGGCTAAATTTATCCACACAGTTAATACCAGGTTTTGAGACAATAGTTTTTTTTCAGGAAATGTTTTTAGAGAGCACAGGCCTGCTGCTAGTAAAACAAGTGGATTAGTGAAGATGGAGGGATATTTATGATATAATTAAGATTGGGTCTCATTAACTGTAGCAGTGTATGCATTTGTGCATAAAACCTGTGTGAAAGTTTTCACAAAGACATTGATTTATCAATAAGCTTGCCGATTGTAAAATCTGAGAAGTAACCAATGGCAGCATTAAAAACATGAGTTGTGTTAAAAGCATAAATAACAGAATAACTAAGTGACCCCAAAGTAGGTCTTTCCAAATAATTAAAAAAGTCATAGCTGTTACAGGTTCTGGAAAAAAAATATAGCAGATCAAATGTTGTCTAGGTTTCAAACAAAAGCTGTGTTTCATCTTGATATGCATGTTCTTAATTGAAAATCACATCTTTAGAGAGCAATGCGCCTGTGATGTAAGTGAGTGATAAATGGATGTACAGAAGATGGTTTGTGCATGCATTACGGTAATAACTAACTGTGGGCATGTGCTCCTTAATTTAAAATGAACCTAGATTTGAACAAATACATGCATGTCAGCGCCTGTTGTGAATCTGACAAAAATAAATAAAAAAATGCATGAGAACTCACTGTGCACAACTTGCATGGAATTTTTAGAAGATGAAACCAAATGTCTAGCACATGCATTCTTAGTTAGTAAGAGTTTAACCTATATCTGCAGACATTCCCCTGTTAGGGCCATGTGGGAAATCATAAACTTTCTATATTAAATCTAACAAAGTCTCTTTTGAAATTCAAAAATGGACATCTGAACAAGTCTAAAAAGTCTCGGCAGTAAATTGCTAAAACCATATCACTTTTCATAGAGATAATTCATCCACATTTATACACACTAGTATTTAGAACTCCCATCATACTTTTAATTGGTTTGAAACATCAAAGGGTATTTTAATAAGAGTTCATTAATTAGATAGAGATGGTCTTGTTATATTATGTGCCCTTGTCTCCCAGTTGGGAGAACATTAGTTCATTTTGGCTGCAGAAAGCTAGCGTAAGGCTTTTGAAGAATTCTTTTGATCACATCTGTAGAGCAGTATCCCCTAGTAATTGTCAATCAAACAGTATGTTTGTAAAACAAGTTCAATAAAATGCCTCACTAACTTTACATTCTTTGCATTTTCAGCAGGGACTGAGGAGAAAGATTGAAGCTCAGACTCCTGGATATACATCCAAGCAGAATGGCCTCTCCTGTGGGGCGTCAGGGTCCGACTTCAAGCGCCTCCGCATGGAGCCCAGCTCTTATCGATCTGGTTCCTGTGCTTTGGCTTCAGGGCAGAATCAACGATTGGTTGGCAATGCCACCCAGGTTAACGTCCTTCGAAGAAAGGACACCTTCATGATGCCTCACGGAGTCAGCCGTGATTTGTTCAATATCACTCTAAGGGATATGAAGAAGGAACCAATTGAAGTTCAGACCTGTGGACAGTCGTCCACAGATGCTTCTACGTTAACGTTTGATTTCAAAGATGAAGTAAGTGGACAGATTGATCCAGAGCTCCAGGATTTGTTCGATGAGCTCACCAGGACCGTCCCATCACTCAATGATCTAGAGCTGGAGAAGATGCTAAAGCAAGATGATGACTTCAGCCTGGATCTCGGTCGACCCAGTTCAGCTGGTGCGGCTCCTCCTTTTATTCACCTGGATAAGCCGATTAAGACAGAGTACTCTTCAGATTTTAGCCAGGCCACTGGAAGCTCTCCACAACTAAGACCAGCATCTGCCGGACCTTCCTTCTCCATGGCCAACACAAGTTTATCCACCTCACCCATCACTTCAGGGCACCATGTTCAGGTAGCGACTGGCGGTCCCTCTCGAGGTCTTCCAGCATGGCCTGAGATGTCGCATGCTGAGCAGCTAAAGCAAATGGCCGCAAACCAACAACAGCCCAACTCTATGCTTCACAACCACCAGCAGAGTCAAGCAGGAGGGGTTAGGAACTGGTCTGCCACCTTAGGTGCCCACCAGACTCCTGGCTCTTTCAGTCAGGACACTCGTCCAGGTAATGCTTCCCTTTCTCAGCAGAGACTCAACGCTCAGAGTGCTGCTCAGGCCAAAGGCATGTCCAACTGCTTTCTCAAACCCAATGAATTCAACCCATCCCATCACATGGACACGAAGGTTCTTAGCACTAAGCCCCTGCTGCATTTCAGCCCTAAAGCACCACCGTCCACCATGAGCCAACAAATGCCCATCATGGCTGCTCCACAAAACAAAACAACCATGCAACAGCAGCCATCTACAGCAGGCCAGGCTATGCACTTTCAGAACTGCCAGCTACCAGTACAGCCCTCCACCTGCCTACAAACAAAGCCTCTTGGTCAAAGGCCTCCACTCAACCAACACGGTGCTGGAATCAGTTTCAAAATGGCACAGCAGAGACAGGTAAGACGATGTGTTTATGGTCATTTTAACAGTTGCTGCTTGTCAATAGGTCACACTCCCTAATCATTAGGGGTGTAAAAATGTATTTGTTTCCTCAATGCATTGATTCACAAATCCTTCTGATGCATGCATTTAGCCTGAAACATGGGTTTTGAATTGCAAAACATTTGTTTCCTTATGTAAACATAACAGTTACTGACTGTCACATGAGCAACTGACAGCTCTTTCACAGTAGCTTTACAGTCCTGAATCAAATGCAGAAAAACCATTGATAATTCACTGCACGGCCATTACCACTGAAATAAAACACTTGTATTGCGTCCTCCATTCACTGGAACACAAATTAAGATATTTATTAAATCTGACATATTTCTGATCCTCCATAGGCAGCAAGGGAACTACCACAGTCAAGGCATAAAAAAGTAGTAAGGACATCATTAAAATAGTCCATGTGACATCAGTGGTTCAAACTAATTTTATGAAGCTACAAAAATACTTTTTTCTGTACAAAGAAGACAAAAATAGTGACCTTATTCAATGATTCAATGACTTTTGATTGCTTTTTCTAAGGCAAATCAATAAAAGCTTTTACATAATTCAACAAAATGCACTCACAGATGCAATCAAATCTAAATGTACAAAAATCTAAAACCTGTGCATAAAATCAAAAATGCTTTAATTTTCATTCTGAATTTGGCCATTCACACCAAATAAAATCTATTCTCAGTTGACTCTCAGGCAAAAGCGCATCTGTATGGATTTTCACACTATATGTTAGCTAAGAGTGTCAAATAGTTGTCATCAGGTTGAACATCTGGTTGTGTTTCTGTTGTGAAAAAATAACTGTGAGAAGTTTGGTGCCGTTGTTAGTGAAAGAAGCCCACTGTGTGACATTAAGGGTCTTTTGCGTTAGACTGCATGTATGTCAAGCCTTGAGTCCAATAATTAGCTTTGTTACATTTTCCATTTAACACTATCGCATTTCTGCTGTGCAGAGCAGGTTGTTCTTGACACGATGGAGTCGTAGTGTCAAAGCCACACACCCTGCTTTTCTTTCTCCATCTGTCAGCCTGTTGTGCTAGCCATTAGCAGTATGCCAACTGCTTTAAACTCAACAGTGCTGCGCTTTACTGTAGGCCTGTTTTTCCTTTTGTTTTTCACGATTGTTGATTGTGTCTGGGTGGGTGTGAGGTGCCTTGAATTTGTATTTCCCCTCAAAGCAATTCGACGGTAGCTTCGACTTGCTAGAGCATGGTGGATTAACATGTGAGACTTCTAATTTCTTCGCCTGTCACAGTCGCTCGCCGTCAGGGCATAGATGCGCACAGCGGGATTTGCTAATTGGAGGTTGTTAGCTGCAAGGGACAAGTTGTGGAAAATGACAGTAATCTGCTTAGCCCAGTGCCGGAGGTTGAACCACTGATTTGTTATGATTTAGAACATCCCCCTTTTGGGTTTCATACAAACAGTATCTCTTGACTCTCTTTGTGGGAAACGAGAACCACAGGGGGAGGAGTCGACTTTAGGCTCTCCAGCATGGAAAGAACATGAACATACAGCCGTTAATGGGAACGTTAGGGTTCTTTAAGATTTTTTATTTTTTTTCTCCAGTGTACCTAAAACTGTTTGCATGATGCTTTACAATTAGTTCAATACTCTGCTATCTCAGCTGTTGCACATCAGAACTCCAGACACCTTCACATTGTTGGGGAAGCTATTCAAAAAGTTATGTAGCTAATGTAGCTAACTTGGCTAACAACTAGTCTAACAACTGACAGCTACTGTATCACCAAGTAAGCATCTCCTTGGGAAAAAGAAGTTAACTAAATCTTTAGTCTGCAATTGTTGTCTACTTCATATATGAAAAAGTGTATATATTTAAAAGTAAGCTAAACTATACTTCTTTTTCTACAGTAAATACATGCTACAGAATTAGCATGCTACATGTAAGCTGCTTATAAATGGAAATGGTAGTTATGTTTAGGTATTGGGTAGGATTAGGGATGTAATATATGCAGAATATGGGCTTTATAAGTACTAAAAACAGCAAATGTGTCAATAATAGGCATGCTAATACGATACTAGTTAATAGTGATAACTGTTCCCTTACTAAATTGTTATAAACACCACCTTGCAACTAGGAAATATGTCTAAATGGAAAGCTGTGCAGATACTGACCACCACTGCATTCTCCAAGAAAATTGGATTAATAATTAATGTATTCAAATTATAGCTTCACGAACATGCATGATCAATTGTTGACGTGGTTGATTGTAGAGATAATTCAGAATTGATGGGGTTAAATATGCTGCGCTAGTGGAAACGAAGCCAGAATGTCTGTTCCAACAGGGAGAAAAATAGGCAATGGACAGTCTTCCCACAGTGAACTGAATTAGTAATGCCATGGAAATAAAGGTTCCAAAATGGTGCCGGGATCCCACCGGAGCCCTCGAGAACTTTTGTTCGAGCTGAATTTTCTCCCACTGGGTGCAATGCACAAAATGCATGTAAAGAAACCAGATTGTGTGGAGTCTGTTTCTTGTTCTCACAGCCTGCTGATCAGTTGTCAGCCTAAAGTGTGGCAAACCGGGTATCTGGCATATCACACTGTCGAGTGGAACTCTATTTTATTGCATGTGGAGAAAAAATACTGCTTGAACTACCTGAGATTAAAAAAAAAAAAAACTCAGACAAGTGTAATATATCACATCGAGAGACCTGCGTGCCCCAAAAACTTCAAGCAGCGTCTGATACTTTCTGATTAAAGTGCTGTTACACTGACTAGTCAGTATCTGGAGAAGCGATTCAAGTATTTCTGGCTCTGAAGTGAGACTGTAGCTGTGCTCCAAAACCTAGTGAACTGCCTAGATACTCGCTGCCTACATAGCAACCAACTATAAATGCATTAGACAGTAATGGAAGCTCTTCAGTGCCTGAAATTAAAACACTCCTTACATAGGCAGAAGTGCTGTGCATCACACAAAGAGCGCTCCCTACAGGAGATTCTACTCACAGCTGACTTCAATGAAGGGGAGAAAAAAACACTTTTTTTTTATATGAAGCTTGATTTAAGTCGTTTCAGTGTATTTCGACTTGAAAGTACTTGGGCAAATCATGTTTTAATGCAGCAACAAAACATTTTTTGTATTATTTGAAATTGGCGGGGGTTTTTGTTGTCGTTTTTTTTTTTTTTTTGGAGGCTTTGGAGTCAGCTGTCTTTGGTATTCCTCAAGATATCAGCACAATAATAACACACACTCAGCAACATATTGTCTAATTATCGTTATCGATGAAATCCAAGAAAATATCGAGAGATTGTTTTTTTTTTTTGTCAATATCGCACACCTCTAGTTAATAGTGAAAAGGTGTTCCCTATTCTAAAGTACTTTTTGTACTTTTTTTCTCCCTCCAATTTGTTACCTCTGTTTTCCTGGTCAAATATGACTGGCCTACAAACACATCTTATGCTATATTATTACCAAATGTTGAACATGAAATATTTAGTAACACTTTAGAAAAGGGAACTTTTATTCGCTATTAACTACAACTTTTTGCTCAATGAATTCCTAATTTGATGCTTATTAATAATTAGTAATGCACTTGTTAAGTTTAGCTGTTGGGTATATATGTATAGGGAAGAGAAAAGAGAGTTTGAGGCTCAGGTTTGTGTTCTGTGCTGAAGCTCTTCATTACTGTGAGTGGGAATGAGTTGGCTTGTGGGGGTTGGTGGAGAGTGCCAGGCTGTTGTAGCCATGCTACGAAGAGCGCATGTTTCCTGGGAAAACGATCTGGGGCCAAGTCCAGATGCCGGGCTGCTCCCGGGGGAGGGCGCCCTGCCTCCAGTCGGCAGGAAGTGCTGTGAGAGAGCAGCGGGGCCCGGGCCTGGAGTCCTGTCAACTGCTTGTAATGCTGGTGGAATGGGAGCCTAAATCACATCTCTCCTTTATGGACTCGGCAGACACATGTGGTATTCATTTAACGATGCACTGGTGAAGAACGAGGAGGGAAAGAGAGATGGAAAACAGCTTTATGACACATCGGGATCACAAAGAGTGGATTACAGAGACGGCCACACTAACGAGGCTTTAGCTCCCCCACATAACAAAGAGTTTGACTGAGGCAGCCGATTTCACTCAAATGTGAACACAATCTGGCTTTGTGGTCACAACTTATGAGAATGGTCTGAATTTCTCACGGTATCGCCCGGTGGAGCGACTTCAGGCGTAATGAATAGACCTGAACAGAAGTGAATAACATCTTTTTTCCATACTTTCGTCACCACCAGAGAATTTTGCAACGATATGACCCAAACTTTAACCATGATAGCATGTGTGGAATGTGATGAGGCTTTACATTGTTCAAATAGGTGGCATTTTTTCTTTACGAGCCTTAGCAAGCACCACTCATACTTTAATGGTCAATAATGGGCCATTAAATGAATTTAAAAACAAATGAAATACGCAATTCATACACACGTTGACGGAGCCTCTTCTGTTACTCATACAGTACTGTATGTTCATTTCTGAATTAAAATTCATTTCGATTATTTTCAGAGGATATAGAGTCAAAAATGTCAGGGTGGTACAACTGTACGATATCATAATGAAGAAAAGACTGTTAGAAGAAAATAAGAATGTTATGCAGTTTGTCATAATCATTATTCTTACTTCACAGTTGGAACAAATGTTGTCTGCCAAAGGTCATGTGGTGTGACCAACATGAAAAAATGGAAATTCTTCATATAAGAGCTTGACTGTGTGTAAAGTTCAGTGCTGTATGACCAGAGACGAACAGTAGTGAAGTACATTTACTTGAGGATTGTACTTAAGTACACTTTTTGAGTATCTGTATTCTACTTAAGTTTTATTGTTTCTGGAAACGTACGACTTTAACTGCGCTACATTCGGGACACAAATGTCATACTTTTCACTCCACTACATTTCTACCAAGGTTCTCAAAGTAGAACGTCATTTCTATGTAGCAGCTTTAAAGACCGTGGGTGATTTATTTATTTATTTATTTTTTTCTCTAAATGTGATTGACAGGTGATGTCATGTTCATAAATCACCCTGGAGAGCTCAATTTTGTGAACAGCAGTGGAAATATACTTCTGAGATAGTTTACTCATAAGAATTTGATTATGACTATCCCAAAGTCTTTTTTTTTTCTCCAAAAGATGTTCAGTTGTTTGATCTATTTTGTTTTTTAACATTCATAAAAGCTATTTATTACACAGATATTACAAACTAGTCAGTGTATTTAGGAGGTTGCTTCAGGCGCATGAGGTATTGCAAGTATAACATAAAACAATGCAACAATAATGAAACTATGCATTGACCGGAAATTTACTCATTAGACTTAACTACTTTGAAAAGTAAGTACTCCTATACCTTCACTCTCATTTTTTTGTTGACAACTTTCCCTTGTACTAGAGTAAAACTTGTCCAGTAATACAGTACCCATACTTTCAATCAAGTAATGGGGTTGTGTACTTTGTCCGCCTCTGCGTATGTCTCTGCGTATATCATGTTATTTGACCTTTTATGAAAAAGCAAGGTTAGTTCAGACTGTTAAATGTTAATAAAAAGTATTTGTCAAATTGGAAAGTAAATGTAATCCTATATGTAATACCAATGTTATTTTAGTATCATTGAATAGTTTCAGGCGTTTTGAATTGATGGCTATTTTTATAGTTTCAGTGTTCATTTTAATTTAAGTAATTTTGGCGTTTCTATACTTATTCATGTCTTTATATTTTTCTTATAAAATATATTTTTTAATCGTTTTTCTCTTTTTTGTCCTTTTCTTTTCTTGATTATGCCTCTCTTTGTTTTGTCACTGCTCACCCTTATAATGTACATAATGATTAGATTTAATTTAGATGCTTTATTTAAATGATCTGGTAATGATTGCCCAGTGTGCAAATTTTTAAAAGTAGTCTGACTTACGACTTGGAAAAAAAAAAAATACTATAGAGCACATTAGCAACTGAATATCAACACCTTGTTGGCCATTTACAATGCCACATTTGTAACCCCCTCCCTGTCCACTTCAAAAGTATTTTCTTATTTTAAGCAGTAACAGTCTCAGGAAGAGATTCATCTTTGCTTGGTGAAAAGAGCTTATCAGAGCTCACTCGCCCTCGCATTAATTATCAGACGTCCCAGAGCTGATCCATCAGGGAACGAGGCATCTAGAGCTCCACTAAGTGAACACTTTCTAGAGATACGGTTTCTGTGTTACATGCTCTCGCATTGCTGTTTCTCTGTGCCTCGACTGTGGAATTCCTCCTGTGACAGAGCAGTTCTTTGAGTGTTTTCCTTTCTGGACCTCTCGAGTGGGGCTTTAGAGGGAGTTTCTCTCCTAAAGGCATCTGTTCTCAAATTAATAGCCTCGCGTAATGCAGTGGGGTTTCAGTCAAATCCGTTTTGCCCTGGGAAATGTTTCGTGTCAACACTGCGATTGACACCGTATACACAGTGTGCGTTTGGCCATCCAGGCTGACATGCTCTCAAACAGAGTTTGCTGAGGACAGAAGCCTACAGCCTCTGCTGTTTTGCAAGATTTGACGCTCATGCGAGATCAGGGCGCGTGAGACATTTCTCAGGTTCAGGCTTGTTTAGAAGTACGCTCGTTATTTATTATATTGTGTAATACTCCTACCTGAGCAACTTGGAATAAATATAATTTCCACATGTTATGCAGAAACAGAGAAATGTCGTTGACATACTGTAGGCCTCATTTTTAGAAAATGATGTCATCATTTGATTAGTTTTGTTTCATTCCAATCCTTAAGACTTCTTCAGTAGAAATTCCATGCAATGACCAGCAAAGAAGAACCTTAAAGCTTAGCTTTATTTTCCATAACATATTTGCATATACTGTATGTGAGCATAAATGAGACCTACAGTATGTGGGTTTTCAGCAACAAATCACTTAGATTTCGGTCTGTGCTCCACTCAAACATAGCGCAGGGCTCTCAGAGGCATATACTGTAGTACACAAGTAGTTTGGTCTGATGTGATATTTCTATCCTATTTTGGGGATTTGAATTAAGCGTTTTCATAGAGCAGAGTACAGGTTCGGAATTATTTTTACGTTTCATTCAAAGCAAGTTGCATTGCATTTACATTAATGTATTCCCATGACCTTGACTCTTTAAGCTACAGAAATGCTATTTTGGAATGTCATGATGAGCAATAAATTCTGAGGTGGGCTATTGTTTAATGGTTACGGAAAATTGGCAAAATTCAGATGTTTAAAGAAAGATAACACCTCCTCACAGAGGAGTTTTTTATTTCATGTTTGCGCTCATGTTTTTAGAGAATACTGACAATATATGACAATTTTACCCATATCTTTACTATGTCTAATTAGGTCTTTTATTTTGATTTTAGGCTCATTTTGAGCATGAGTGCTTTCTCCAAATGAATTTGCTGCAAGTATAATTGCTCGTTTGATGTATCAGGGTATATGGAAGTGCATGTGTGTTTGAATTACTGAATATAATAGTATAACAGTGTAACTTTGTTAGCTTTATTTTAATGTATTTATTAATTTATTACCAATAAATCAAGTATAATTTCATGCAAGTAACCCTAAGACTAACCCTAATCATAGAGTAAGTACATATAGTTCATTAATATTACTCAGTACTTGAATGTATAATTACACTATCTCAAGGATATGTAAACATAAAGTGGAAACATACTTTGATTTAAAGTGAATAGTTAGTAGGTGACTAACTTGAAACGTTATTAATGATAATTGTGCTGGACCGCCAGGCGAGTTCAATTCTTTATGGCTAAAATAGCAGCGTACAGCCATGTAATCAGTGTTTTAAAGGAGCAACTGACATGAAATATCACAGCCTGAATAAGAGTGCAAAAAACGGATAAAAAGGCCTATGAGATGATCTGTTATTGCGTGCCTCTGTCCTGTAGCTGAATAAATCTGTCCTTTGCTAGCAGCAATTGGGTTGCGCCCCATAGGATCAGTCGTATAAGAGTGTAGCAGGGCTATCAGTCACACAGTAAAACCCTCACTACTGTACGCTAAAAAGTCCTGAGAGCCTCATTGACTAGGGTTTCTAATAAATGCATGTAAAATCAAAATGATTTAAAACAGAAAACTGATTAAACAGTCTGTAAGACAGTGCTTTCTGAATGAAATTAGAGCAAGCCTTTCTTTACAGTGCTGGCATATTAAAATGACAGGATGTTTTGAGAATTTCTGACTAATTTGTTCTCCCTTAGGTACCATTACGTCCCCATTATGAATATAGCCATGGATGTGTTTTCTCTAAGTGATAGAACAGTGTGGGAAAGGCTATGGAAAATCCCTATCACCACACACAGGAAGTCACATGTGAACAGGGACTGTGTAACATCAGACTGACTGTAAACAAAGCTTGCCCTCTAGTGGACTGATCGTTCAATCACAGCGGGATGTAATGCAGTGGCTGATGTGACGTTTATTGATGTGCCATAAATGCGAGCTATAATAATAACATGCTTTCGGTTTGCGGGGAATTTCGCAGGGACCTCGTTTACCAGTGAATGGCCGTCCTGTAGATGTAACAGTCCAGACCCAACAGCAGAGGCCTCCGGTTCTCAGCTCTCAGCAGAAGAACCCAGGCCAGGACCAGAACCTTCAAAGACCTCTGGGTCAACCGCAGCTCAACATCCCTGACACGGTGAGTGCTGCTGCATTTCTTCATACCTAAATACGGTGGTTTTATAAATCTATTGAATCTCTTCCACTGATGATTTAGCATTGTGTGATTATACAGATTACACAAAGTACAGGTAGGTCAATACTGGACCCTGCTAAGATTGGTAGGTAGACAGACAGACAGCGGCACCCATAGCTGGGTAGTTGTAATCTGTGCAACCTTTATTCCTTAACTACTAAACAATGGGATTTTTCTGTAATGTTTCAGGAGAAACTGAGCACACAGGATCAGTTCAGTCGTCATCTAACGCGGCCGCCACCAGACTACAAACAACCACGCAATGGAGTTGGAGCTCAACAGTCAAGCTTATACGCAGGTAGGGAATGTATTTCCAGTGTCCTATAATATGGAAATGTAATATCTAGTTCAGTCCTGAAACTCTAGATGGCACGGACCGATGGGACCTTCACATGCAAACTGTTTAATCTCATGATTTACTACACATGCTGATTGGCTTCTGCTGATTCTTTTGCAGCCAGTGAGATTTCTTGCTTAACATTTAAATAGGCTGTTGCAATGTTCACCATAAGATCTTCCTGCAGCATGCTATCCATGCAAGTCCACGCTGGCTTAGCAGGAAACCCAGCAGATCTAGTCTGCCAAGACAAAATACTTCAGGGGTTCTCAACTTTGGCCCTCAGTGTCCTGTTTCCTGCAGAGTTTAGCTCCATCCTTGATCAAACTGCCTTGCCAGTAACTATCTAGTTATCCTGATGGGCCTGATTAGGTTCTCCAGGTGGGTTTGGGTTGGAGCTAAACTTTGCAGTAAAGTAGACCTAGAGAACCCCTGAAATACATTAACACTGTAAAATCCATCAGCATGTGAAAACTATTCAGAGTTGTCATGAACAACATTTAATGAAGTTCATAAATTATGCTCACACTGATGATGTGGTATGATTAATTTAACCTAGGCTTGGATTAAAGGGGTTATATGACGTTACTTAGTTGTAGTATAATGCGTTTATGTGGTATTATTTCCCACACACATCACATTATTGTTGCTCTTCTTTCTGAAACACGATTTTTACAAAGCTCGTCGTTCTGAAAAGCAAGGTGTGCTCGGATTGGTAAACTATCCAGTGCATCGTGATTGGCCGAATAACTTCAGCGCATGCTGGAAATGTTATGCCCCTTACCATATTTGGAGAAACAATGTTGGGCAGAAACCATCCTAAATACTCTGCCTTGTAAACGACTCCTAATTAATGTCATTAACATATAAAATATCACCAATAATTTAGAACAGCAAGCGGCAAGAACAGCTTACATTTTCAAAAAGTGCATACCTATGCTCAGACACTGACGTGAGGCTAAGCGCTTTTCAATGATATCAGTATGAGCTCTGGTGTGAATTTAATTCTAAGATCAAACTTTTTAGAAGGGTTTGGATGAGTCTCAACTTTTAGAAAGGATATCTCTTTGGGTTTGAGACTTCAATATGATCTTTTATATGCACAAACAGCTTGTAATACTCAAAAGGCCAAATGAAACATGGAATTTATTTCATATGACACCAAATCTTGACTTAATTACTGTTTGTTAAATCAGTATTTTACATCACAGATCATTTTTATGCATATGCAACAGGCAATGGGTCAGACCAAAGTGACATTCAACCCTTGTCATGCCACCTGCCCAATGGACAGGGTACCAAGATGGTGGCCACCTCAGGAGAGAGAAGGTTTCAACTTGGACAAGACCGTAATTCGGGACCCACAGGTGCTCAAGCTTGCGCAAACCAGCTCCGACCGCAACCCAGCAGCCTGATCCGAATGGGGCTTCAGCAAAACAAGCCTCAGTTCCATGGGACCAACAACCAGACTGCCACTTTTCAGTCGAGCACTCAGCATGCGAGGACGAGCATCAGTCAAGATTCCCTGCTGGGGCAAAGATTGGGTGACATGATCAATACCGGCAGGATGGACACTGCTTTGAACTGGGCAAACAGCGCCAAACAGAGCGGAGCTCCAACAGGACTAGATGTCAAAAGGCTCCCCAATACAGTGATGCCCCAAAGTGACATTCATTTTCCTCCGAGGTCTATTTGTCCACCTAACCAGGTGGCACCTCATTCTAGCCTGCTACCCATAAACCCTGCAATCAGAAGCTCTGCTCCCAGAGCCAGTCAGCCTAGGATACCCCCTCTACCCGGGGTGACTTGTCTGACCCAGTCATCCACCGAACAGCAGGGTTGTCCAACCACATTTGGAGAGCTGAGCCAAAGCCCAGCAACTTATCAAAACAACCGGGCAGGCCGGTTGACCTTTGATTTCTTACCAGAGGATGATAACACGGTACCAGGGATAAATGCAGACTCAGATTTTATAGACTCCCTGCTTAAATCAGGTTCAGGCAATGATGACTGGATGAAAGATATTAACCTGGAGGAAATATTAGGTGGACATTCGTAAAACAGACTCAAAGCATGAGAGTTTAGTTTGAACTGACTGTGTTAGGAGCCTGACGTGAAAGTCCTGTTAATTTTATAATTTTATTATACCTCTATTTGTGTGGTAAACAATTGTATAATATGTTCTATTATATTGTTGGGTTGATTGTTCATACCATCTACTAACATGTTGTACAGTTTAATGGTCATGGCTTCTGTGTTTTGAATCCACAGTATCCCCAAATACGTACCAGTTATCATTCAAATGCAGTGAGATTCTGTTAGAGCTTTGGTTTCTAACCCTTAGTGCAGAGATTAATGTAAAAGAAACTGTGATTCCACTTCTATGATAGAGCCACTGAGCATGACATTGGCACTTAAGCATTTCTTTTTGGTTTCGCTTTTTTTCTAGCTCTTATTGTTCAAGGTTATACTGTACATCTTAAATATAATATCGAAATGCTGTTGCATAACATAAAATTACAGATCTGCTTTGACATTCCTAAACTACATATCAACAGGTATTAAAAAAGAGCCATTTATGTATCATTTTATTACACATCCAAAAGAGAAAATCTGTAAAGGGAATATACGTATGCTCAGAATGTTAGATGTTATTGTTAACTGATAAGGTCGACCTTCTTTAGAAAGACATGTTAAGCTTATATGTTCTCATTGGAAATATTGTATTTATACACCTGTATCTCAATATATAAAATAATATTTTTTCTATTTCTTTTCTATAATGCGATATAATTCTGTCATAAAAGTGTATATCCTATTATTTCAATTTAGCCTTTGATAATAAACTACATAAAAGAAGCACATATTGACTATTTGCTTTCTTATATTCAGGTCAAATGGAACTGAAGTGCCACAAGGCTTATAACTATCTTAGGTCCTATAACTATCTGAAGAAGACAAAAATCAGCAGTAATCCGTATTTTCTACATTGAACACCTTTTAGATTCTTAAACAATTATAAAATACTAATACTTATGAAATTATTAATATTCTTATTAATATCCCGAAGACCTTAGTATATTACCAATCTTCATTCAGTCACCCTGTAGCACATAGCTCACTAAATTCACAAGATTTGTATTTGTTTAATTATATAAATTCTATAACTATAAAAATAGGTTTACCATCTTTTCCCCCCATTCTCAAA